>CAUYRT010054054.1:0-59784 GCA_963574885.1 Lepilemur ruficaudatus
CACGTCTGTAATCCCAGCACTCTGGGAGGCCGAGGCGGGCGGATTGCTCAAGGTCAGGAGTTCGAAACCAGCCTGAGCAAGAGCGAGACCCTGTCTCTACTATAAATAGAAAGAAATTAATTGGCCAACTAAATATATATAGAAAAAAAGGTGAGTAGGATTGGTATTAATTCTTTTTTAACTGTTGGGTAGAATTCACCACTGAAGCCATCTGATCCTAGACTTGTCTCTTTTTAGGTAGGTTTTTTGATTACTGATCCAATCTCTTTACTTGTTATAGGTCTGCTCAGAATTTCTATTTCTTCTAGAATTAATTTTAGAAATTTGTGTGCTGGAGCACACCACTGTGCTCCAGCCTGGGTAACAGAGCAAGATCCTATCTCAAAAAAAAAAAGGTGCCAGATCAATTAACTGCAAATGGATCATTACACTAAATGTAAGAGCTAAAATTAAGTTCCTAAAAGAAAACAGGAAAAATCTTTGTGACATTGGGATAATCAAAAAGTTCTTAAACAGGGAAATAAAAAGCACAAACTATAAAGAAAATGTTAATGCAACAGATTTCATCAAAATTTAAAGCTTTTACTTCTTAAAAGATACAGTTAAGAAATGGCAGGCAGTGGACAATGACACTGAAAGTCAAGTTCCTCTTCATGGTGCCCTGCAAGAGTGGAAAAACTGTTTTGGCTATCTTTCTGACAGAATCTTCTGATATCACTGAATACAATGCAACCCAAAGAGTAAGGATCCTGGAATTTGAGAACTCGTACATTATTTGAGCTATGAGACTGTGGCAGTGATACAAAGTTTGAGTCCTGCTGGCCGGCCCCGATGAAGAATGCTCATGGAGTGCTGATCATCTTCAGCGCTGACATCCCAAAACACCAGAAGGAAATAGAAATGTGGTATTCCTCCTTTGTCCAGCAGCAGTTCTTACAGGATACTCAGTGTCTGTTAATTATACACCACAAACCAGGATCTGGAGGTGATAATATAAGACTGTCTTTGTCACCACCCTTGAACAAGCTGAAACTGGTGTACTCAAATCTTGAGGATGACCCCTGAGGAGATCTGGATGGAACTCATAGGGTATTTATAAAGCATAATCAACCCTGTGTCTGAGAACAGAGACAGGGAGGAGGTGTCAATTATTACCTAACTGGCCTTCATCTGGGACTCCCACATCCCAAATGAAACCAACATCTTTCCCAGTGCAGATTTGAAATCTTATCCAGCTACCAATGTTTTCTACTCCCTGTGGCTGCAGAAGAAATTTTCCTAACTACTATAAGGTACCAGTCAGCCAGAGAGTTGCCTCATACCATCTATTCTCTGTCTTTATTTCAGCTGAGAAAATCCTATCATTGCATTCTGACTCCCTGGCCCCAGACCTTTTCAAAGCTAGAAAATTGAGGGGTATTTTTCCCTTCACGTATGGCAAGTTACAAAACTTGTGGAATTATAACTATTATAGCCCAATGATACAATAGTAGTTGAATTCATGTGTATTGGTTTGAATGTGATTTTCATTCCTTGATTCACTGAACAAATATCAACTAGTTGAACAACTATTATGTATGTGGCACTGTCCTAGCTGTTGACCATACACAGCATGAACAAAAAAGACAAAAATCCTTGCCCTCATGGAACTTCCACTCTATTTTTCTAAATAATAGTAAGGTAGAGACAAAAACTTAAGTATTACATCTTGGACATGCAAAAAAAAATTTTTTTTCTTCATTTTTTTGTAACTGGTCTAAATCTCATATGTTCCCATCCTCCAGATAAGGCAACCTGGGGTACTTAACAATGCCCAAAGAAGGTATAGTTGATTCTCATTCATGGATTTTGTTATTTGGGAATTTGCTTACTTACTAAAATTTATTTGTAACCCGAAAATCAATACTGTGGTGCTTTCTCAGTTATTTGCAGACATGCACAGAATGGCAAAAAATTTGAATTGCCCAATGCACACATTCCCAGCTCAGGTCAAACAAGGAACACTCTGCCTTCTTGATTCAGCTCTCATACTGTAAACAAGCATCCTTTTTATGGTCTACTTTGTATCACGTTTTTGCATTTTTGTGTTTTTTGTTAGTGATTTTGCTGTTTAAAATGGCCCTCAAGCATAGTGCTGAAGTGCTATGTAGTGTTGCTAAATGCAAGAAGGCTGTGTTGTGCCTTAGGGAGAAAATATGTGTGTTGGATAAGCTTCATTCAAGTATGAGTTATAGTGGTGTTGGCTGTGAGTTCAATGTTAATGAATCAATGTATATTAAATAAAATGTCTTTAAAAAGAAACACATTAAAAAAAAAGAAATGATAAAGCAAGCCACAGACTGGGAGAAAAATATATCTGTAAAAAGGCTTGGATCCAGAATCTACAAAAACTCTTACAGCTCAACAATAAGAAGTCAAACAACCCAATTTTTAAATATGGGCAAAAGGGCTGGACATGGTGGCTCATGTCTGTAATCCTAGCACTCTGGGAGGCTGAGGCAGGAGGATAGCTCGAGGTCAAGAGTTCGAGACCAGCCTAAGCAAGAGAGAGACCCCATCTCTACTAAAAAAAATAGAAAGAAATTAGCCAGACAACTAAAAATATATATAGAAAAAATTAGCCGGGTATGGTGGCACATGCTTGTAGTCCCAGCTACTAGGGGGGCTGAGGCAGGAGGATCGTTTGAGCCCAGAAGTTTGAGGTTGCTGTGAGCTAAGCTGACGCCACAGCACTCTACCCTGGGCAACAGAGTGAGAGTTTGTCTCAAAAAAAAAAAAAAAATGGGCAAAGATTTGAATAGACACTTCATGACAGAAACTATCCAAATGGTCAATAACAATGAAAAGATATTTAACATCACTAGTCATCAGGGAAATGCAAATTAAAATGAGATTCCACTAAACACCAACTAGAATAACTAAAGTTAAGAAAACTAACACTAACAAGTGCTGATAAGGATTTGGCACACTTGGGATACTCATACATTGCTGACTGGAATGCAAAATAGTACAGCCACTTTGGAAAACATTCTGGTAGTTTCTTTTAAATTTAACATACATTTGTCAAAAGACTCAGCAACCACACTTCCAGGTATTTATCCAAGAGAAATGAAAACACATGTCCATACAAAGACACATACACAAATGTTTCCGGCAGGATTATTTATAATAGCCAGAAACTGGAAACAATGAAATGTCTATCAACTGATGAATGGACAAATAGTGGTTATACTCTATTGTGGTTTAAACACGTGTCCCTCTCCAAAATTTATGTTGAAACTGAACTGCTACTGTAAAAGTATTAAGAAGTCAAACTTTTAAGATGTGATTGGGCTCTGCCCTCATGGGTGGAATCAATGCTGTTATAAAAGGGTGAATTCAGTCCCCTTCTCTCTTTTTGCCCTTCTGCCTTTCCATCACATGATAATACATCGAGAGGTTCCCTCAGCAGATGCCAGTGCCTTGATCTTAGACTTCTCAACCATTAAAACTGAGAGTCAATAAATCTCTGTTCTTTATAAATTATCCAGTCTCAGGTGGTCTGTCATAGCAGCACAAAATGGTCTAAGTCAAGACAAACCTTCACTATGGAAAACTACTTAGCAATTTAAAAAGTGAAATATTAATATACACAACATGGATGAATCTCAAAAACATCATTATACTAAGTAAAAGATGTCAAACATAGTGTACCTACTATATGATTCCACTTATATGAAACTCTAGTAAAGACACAACTATAATGATAGAAAGTAGATCAGCAGTTGTCTGAGGCTAGAGCATCAAAGGGCAAAAGAAAGCTTTTTGGGATGATGGAAATATTTTATATATTGAGTATGGTGATGATTACTCAACTAATACAATTACTAAAATGTATCAAACTATACACTTAAAATGGATGAATTTTATTGTATATAAATTATATCTCAATAAGGGTAGTAAAAAATAAAAGTGGCAAATACCAAAATAACAAGTATTATTCCTTTATATACCACTACTTCATAACCTGCAAAAAACTGAAATTAAAAAAAAAATTGTTTTGCTTCAGAAAGCTTAAACTGCTTCCATTTTAATAAGATTTCATTAGTTTAGGTATCCTCTCTTCCAGAAATCATTACCTGAAATCCTATGCTGGACCAAGTATCTGCCTTCTGCACTCTCAAAGCACATATCTGTTTTACAGCTAACTATATTTCACTGAAAATACCTACATTGTGTCTATCTCTCATACATCTTTGTAGCCCCAAGCATTAGCTTCATGCTGGCACACTGAAGTTCAATTACACTAAAATGAACCTCTATAAAATGTACACATAAAATATATACACTATTACTGCCAAGTGAAGAAAAATATACTTTTTAAGAAAAAAGCTCAGAAATGTCAAAATAAAAAAAGGAAAAGAAAGGCTTATCAATACGAGTACTATTTATATCGTTTTAAATTTATGCAATTTTTTTAGATATTCATTAAACCTAATTGTAATAAGCCACATTAACTTGATGTGCTATTCCTCTAACAGTCCCAAGAACCAAGGAAACCCTCCTCCAGAGAAGGTTTATGATAGCCTTTAAATTTTTAAAAAGCACTCCTATATCCTTTATTTTTGTAATGTCTGAAACAAGGTCCCTAAGGTCCTAGTAAATACTATTGGTACAAATACCAAGGCAAAAATGCAAAGAAACATTTTCCATTATTAAGCCCTCCTTTAAACAGCTCCTAAGGACCTGACAGACTTCTTCACTGTGCACAGAGCTCATCTTAAATGCAGGCTGTAACATAGTTGCTAGCGGCTAACACTGTAATTCCAGTCCAGCTCAGTTGGCCTGCCATTTGGCATTAGTGAGAAATGCCATGTACACTTTACACCTGGTACAACTAAATACAATAGCACACATGGTATTATCATTTTACTCTGCTTCTCCTAAATGGAAAAGACAGTATAATTTTTCATTTAAAATAAGAGAGCTAGAGTAAAAATGGTGAAATTCTAAATTATACAATATAGTTTTATACACTTAAACAGAATATATTTATTTAGAAGCAACTTAGTAATGGACTGAGCCACAGAGCCTGTCATATAAAAACAGTAATAATAATCCCCCCATTAGTAAAGCACTTTATGTTTTTCAAAGTCCTTTCCCATCTTGTCCTATCCATCCTTCATAACAACTTTGTGAGGTAACCAGAATAGGTTATTTCCATTTGATTCATGAAGAAAGTACAAATCATGGCAATTAAAAAATACACATAAAATTGCTAGTAGTTCAGGTTAGGTAGGGAGAAGAACTAGGAAAACCAATCTTATCTAAGACTCTTTCCACAATAATATGTTGCAAAAGATGGTTATAAAAATGAAACCAATGAAAAGGACAATGAAACACGATCAGAATCAATTTTACATTCACTCCCTGCTTTATGCCCATTCCCTTCCACTGTCCACAGTACACCCTCAATATAAGATACCACCATGCCCCAGAATCTAACAGGCTCTTTATTCACTAACATTACTTTCCTATGGAAGAACTCCAAAAGAAAGATATACCAGGCAAGTGGAAAGGGAACCAAAAAAAAAAATCATAAGACCTGCATTTTTCTAATCTCGACATTGGATAAGTATCTTTACCTCTTTCTTTGTGGTTTCTATGTTCTATTTCTTTAAAAAGTAGCTGGGCGCAGTGGCTCATGCCTATAATCCCAGCATTTTGGGAGGCTGAGGTGGGAGGATTGCTGAGGCCAGGAGTTTAAGACCAGCCTGTGCAACAAAGTGAGACTCCATTTCTACAAAAGATAAAAAAATTAGCCAAGCAGAGTGGCATGTACCTGTAGTCCCAGCTACTTGAGAGGCTATGTTTAAGGTTGCAGTGAGCTAAGATAGCACCATTGCATTCCAGCCTGGTGAAAGAGCAAAGACTCTGTCTCTTAAAAAAAAAAAAAAAAAATTAAGTCTTCCCTACCCAACAGATTGTATATTTCCTTTTAAGAATTTTAATTCCATTTTATATATTTAGCCTGTTAGTCAATATGAGATTTATTTTTTGACATAGTATGAAGTAGGGATCTAATTTTATTTTTCCCCCATTGATAAGTCAATTGTCCCACACCACTTACTGAATAGTCAATCCATTTTCCATTCATCTGTAATGCTACTGCTGTCATACACCAATTTCTGATATATGCCTGAGTCTCTTTCTGGGTCCTCTAGTCTTTCACTGATCTATTTGTCTATCCCCATGCCAATATCATATGGATCTAATTATTAAGGCTTTATAATAGAAATATATATTTGATAAGGTAATTCTCCCAAACATCACCTGATACTTCAGAATTGTCTTGGCTGTTCTTGGATCTTACTCTTACATGTGAAATTTACAGTTTGAAATATTTGATGAAAAAATGATTTTTGAGGTGTTTATTGGAATCACACAAAATTTATAGGCTAGAGACTGATGAACTGATACTTTCATACTGGGTCTTTTCATCCATGAATATGGTGTGTATATCTATATTAATTTAGGTCTTTCTTTTATGTCCTTCAAAAAGTACTTTTTAATTCTTTCTATAAAGTGTTGGCATAGCACTTAAGATTTACTCATGGGTGTCTTTATTACTGGGTATATTTATTATCGCTCTTGTGAATGGGATCTTTATTACTTTTATAATTTCTAGAGTATACAAGCAATATTGATTCTATTATGGTGATTTTATAACTAATTACATTGCAACACTCTACTAGTTCTTACATTTTGCACCTACTCTTTGATTTTTCTACCTATACAATCTTATTGTTTTAAAATGATGACAATTTTATAATTTTATGTCTCTCTCTCTCTTTCTTTCTTAGACAGGGTCTCACTCTGTCACCCGGGTGAGAATGCAGTGGTGTGATCATAGCTCACTGTAACCTCAAACCCCTTGATTTATTTATTATTATTTCCTTCCTATTATATTTTTAAGCATATTTTGTTCTTTTTCTAATTTGTTGAGATGAACATCAAGCCCACTAATTTTTAATCATTCTTATTTTCTAACAAATTCCTTAAAAGCTACAAATTTCCTTTTGACTCATGTATACCCTATAGGTTTTGTTATATAGGGCATTCATTATCATTGTGTGTCAGTTAGTAATTTTCCTTACGATTTCTACTTTAACTCAGAAATAGTTTTGTTTGTTTTTTTTAGTCTCCAAGCACAAGTTGGGGGATGGGAGGAAAGTTTCAACAGTTTATTGTTAAATTTTTCAATCATATAGCAAAGAATTTTACAGTTAACACCATTATAGCCACTGCAGAGATTCTGCCATACATTTTATTATACTTGCTTTATCACATATCTCTTCATTTATCCATCTCTCCAGCCATTCATTAATCCATCTTATTTTTGGTGACTTTAAAGCAAATTGTAGGGCCAGGCACAGTGGCTCACACCTGTAATCCTAGCAGTCTGGGAGGCTGACGCAGAAGGATTATTTGAGGCCAGGAGTTTCAGACCAGCCTGAGCAAGAGCAAGACCCCATCTCCACAAAAAGTAGAAAAATTAGCCGGGCATGATAGTGTGCACCTGTTGTCCCAGCTACGCAGCAGGCTGAGGCAGGAGAATCACTTGAGCCCAGGAGTTTGAGGTTATAGTGAGCTATGATGACACCACTGCACTCTAGCCTGGGTGACAGAGCAAGACCCTGTCTAAAAAAAAAAAAAAAAAAAGCAAATTGTAGACATTTGTACTCTTCCTTCTAAATACTTCAGCATGCACAGTATTAACCAGAGTCCAAAATTTTTTAGTTTTTTATGTAAAACTACATACAATAAAATGCATAAATATATACATTATCTGAGTTTTGACAAATGTACACATCTGTGGAATTCAAATGCCTATCAAGATATAGAATGACCGCATCAACCCAGAAAGTTCCCTCATGCTCCATTCTAGTAAATTCCCACCCTTAACCTCCAGAGAAAACCACTCCTACACTGATTTCTTTTCTACCATAAATTAGTTTTGCCTGTTCTAGAACTTAATTGGAATCATACAGTATGTATTCTTTTTGTATCTGGCTTCTTTCATTCAGCATGTTTCTGAGATTCACCCACATTGACTGCATCCATAATTCACTCCTTTTCATTGCTGAGTGGTATATATGGAGATTTTTCTCCACTGGGGGAAAGAACAGGATTATCTCTTCATTATTAATTTCTATTTTCATTGCATTGTGCTCAGAGTACATGATGATAATATTATAATGATGATAGCAAACATTAACTAAGTCCTCACCATATACAAGGCATTGTTCTGAACTCCACCTCTCACAATTCTGAGGGACCACTATTAGCATCTCCATTTTACAGATTAGAAAACTAAAGGACAGAAGTATTTAATAACTTACCCAAGCATACAACTAGGGGGAACCACAATTTGGCTCCTGAGCCTCTCTTAACTTCACATACTATACAAAATGCATGGCATCAATTCCACGGAATTCTTTGAGACTTCCTTTACAGGCTAATAAATAATCAATTTTTCTGTTTGTAAAGAATTCATAGTCTCTATACCAGATATAGAACTCTTTATGCAACTAATTAAGCTTGTTAATTATGAAATTCAAATCTATATACTTGTTAACTTTTTATTTGCTTGATATATCCATTTCAGAAAGAGGTATGTTAAAATCTCCCACTATGATTACAGATCTATAGATTCTCACAATTTTGTAATTTGTACTTTTTATATTTCAAATGTGTGTTATTAGGTGAATAAATCTGCATGCATATTGTGCTTCCAAATGGATTATTCCATTCATTTATAAATATCTTCATCCCTATTAATGATTAGACTTCAGTCTTATCTAATAATAATATAATACCATTTTTCTTTCTAGAAGTGTCTCCTTGAATATTTTATTGCTTTATTTTCAATTTTCAGTACCATTATGCTTTTCAGATGTCTTATAAATATGTACCAACCTAGATTTATGAGATTTTGGTTAAAAAAAAAGCAAAGTTAAAAAGCAACAAACTGGAGGAAAGTATTTAAAAATAAATAAAATTAACGGCCTAAAGCATAAACAACTCTTAAAAAATAAGAAAAATTAACATTCAAATAGAAAATTTAAGGATAGATTAACAAAGGCTAAGGGTGATTAACAAAATACATAAAATAATGTCAAAAAGTTAAATATGAAAAAAATCCAAAGTTGCTAATAACCAAAGAAATCCAGACTCAAGCAATAAAATCATTTTGCCTATTATAATGACCACTATTAGAATATTAGAATAATGATAATACATGTTGTTGCCAGGTCTGGAAATAAGGTACCTACACAGTGGTTGGTGGAAATAATTTTGGCAGCAAGTATAATAGCCATTTAAACAGTGTAGGTTTAACTCACCAATTCTACTTCTAGTGCTTTATCCTTAAAAGGTTACATAAATATACAAGGATGTGAATAAGAACACTGAAAATTACATATTATAGTACAGTATGTGGTCTTTATGGAAACAAAGGAAAATAAACCTTGAGTTTTAAGAACAAGGAGAAGTCTACATTTTAGAAATCTATTAAATATTTATCGGCCAACAATGTCTCATTCGGTAACAAACATTTCTTCAGTATCTATATACCAGGCTCTGAAATATACAAAGATAAAAGAACAGTCTTGCCCTCAAAAAGCTCAGTCTGGAGGGGAAGATATACCAAAAAACAAATGATTAACATACAATGTGATGAGTAACAGTAACAAATACTGGGTGATATGGGAGGACACAGGCAGTCAAAAACATAGGCTCCCTGTGAAATCTAATCTGGCACCCCTCTAGTCAATGTTGTTCTTCAATGTTTATTTAGAAAAGAGGCAGTGGGCTGCTAAGAAGAAGAAGGACAGTGAATAACGGCCACTAGTTGCAGAGCTCAGTCTCTTCTCTTTCCTAGCAATTTAGCTCTGGCTCGAAACTGGCATATCATACTAAAACTTACTCCTAATTTTACTAAATTTTCTTAAAAGACAATTAAGCATATCACTTGGGATCAATCAATCTCTCTCTCTCTCTCTATCTCTCTCTCTCTCACACACACGCATGCATGCATGCACACACGCACGCACGCGCACACACACACACACACACACACACACACACACCCCAAGAAGATTGTTTCTATTTATTTCTCTCATACTTATCCCAGAAGGAGCCCTGGTAAATGCAATTGTCTCCCTCATCTCATATTTCAAATACTGTTTTGTTACACCCCACTCAGCTAGATAATCCATTATTCCAACTCTGCACAGAGGAAGGATAGCTAAAAAGGAAAAAGGGAAGGAGGGGTACCAGAAAAGGCTTCCCAGATTAAAGTAATATAAATATATAATCTTAAAAGAATAAAAAAATTAAAAATTAAAACTGTGATCTTAGATCAGTGAATCTTTCTGGGCTTTCCCTCACCTCACCTACATGAAGTGAATAATAATACCCACATTTTTGGTTGCTTATATTTAAATGAAATAATAAAAAAGAAAATGAATCAAATTTTATGTTTTTATCACAGAAAAATAATGACACTTTGATAGTAAATGACTCCCATAGTCTTATAGGTACAAAAAGTGCCGCATATCAGAGGCGTAAAACTATAGGAAGAAATACTGAGACATAGGCTCTGCTACAGCTGAGTGCACCCTAGTGGCCTCACAGAAAAAACCACCCCACAAGGAAAGCAAGTACATAGGCAACCCTTCAGTGGCAGATGGCACTATCCTACACAAAGATGTCACCATTTAGCCATCTTCCCACTTGGTCTGCTCTTCAGAACACAGGAATGGCTATTTGTTTTTTTTGGTTTTTTGTTTTTTTTTGAGGCAGAGTCTCACTCTGTTGCCCAGGCTAGAGTGCCGTGGCATCAGCCTAGCTCACAGCAACCTCAAACTCCTGGGCTCAAGCAATCCTCCTGCCTCAGCCTCCCGAGTAGCTGGGACTACAGGCATGCGCCACCATGCCTGGCTAATTTTTTCTATATATTTTTAGTTGTCTGGCTAATTTCTTTCTATTTTTTAGTAGAGACGGGGTCTCGCTTTTGCTCAGGCTGGTTTTGAACTCCTGACCTAGAGCGATCCTCCCGCCTTGGCCTCCCAGAGTGCTATGATTACAGGCGTGAGCCACCGCGCCCGGCCTAGGAATGGCTATTTGTAAAAGCTTGCCTAAAGCAGAGATGTACCTCATGGCTAAGGAATAGAAACGTAAATTGCCTTTGTAAAATTAAACAGGCAAAATTGGAAAACTAGTGTTCATGACGGCAAAAAGGAAGAAATATTTCATTAATGGCATTAATCTAGTCCAATGAAGGCATGGCAAGATTTGAAGTATCTATTACTCAGATGCCCTGAAGATGGTACTTTTTTAAACTAGGTACACTTAGGAAAAAATGTCTGTACTGGACTCCATGAAATTGCTAAGAATGAATTTGCCATCTTGAAGCGTATAAAAGAGCACATATGAAAGAGCACTCTATGAAAGAGCACAAGAAACAGCTTTATAGTGTGGCTGTTCTACAACATTTAGAAACAATCTACAAAATACACAGAATAAGTGAATGTCATTTAGTCTCATTGCTAAATGTTTTAATACTCTATAATGCAAGTTATATTTAGGGTATGCATAGTTTATCATAATCATTAAACATTTATGAAGCCATAAGCAGCCTAATCCTTCCTTGTCCTACCAAAAAAAATAATAATAACAAAATAATTAAATTTAAAAAGACATATAGATAAAATATATATTTTTAATTAATTAAATTAAATTACATACACATGAAAGAAGGGAGAGAAACACCTTATAAACAAGCCAAACCAACATTCTTTTGTTAATCTACCATTCAGTAAAATAAATTTGAAAAATCACCAATTATTTCACTGACATTTTCAACCTACAACAAATTTAAGGTTGATTATCCAATTAATACATTTATACATCTTGGAATTCCACCCCTTCTGCAGTATCTCTTAGCCAAGCCAATATTTCCTAAAATGTCTGAGGACAGGAAAAAGATCTGAAGTGCACATTAAACAACTGTGATAACTCCTAGAATAGCAGCTCTCATCTTTAACTACAAATGAGAATCACCTGCTATGGCTTTTAAAAACACACATGCCCAAGCCTCTCCCCAAATCATCTATCAACTGAGACTCTTAAAAGTAGGGCCTGGGCATCTGTAACGTAAATTGCACAGGTGACTATTGCTTTTACAACGCATTGTTGGCACTTGTATTTGAATAAGCTATGTTTAATTCTGGGAATTCAAAATATTTCAAAGATTATGTCATCATCACATTATAATGGCAATATTCAGGAAGTTGAAAATACTGTATAATCTTTTTCATCATATAACTATCCCCCTCCACCACTTCACAACAGAGGTTGGAGAGCATCACCTATCAGACTGATCAAATGCTGTCTAAACAGAGCTGCCTTTTCTCTAGTTACATGCATCAGACAACTGACTCTTATTTTAATAGCTAATCTTTAAACTTCTTTGCCTTTCAGATTTGATACACTATAAATCAAGAGAAATAATGTCATCAAACTGAGTTACCTGAAAAGAGATAATCTTATCACAAAGAAACTAAAGTCGGCCGGGCGCAGTGGCTCATGCCTGTAATCCTAGCACTCTGGGAGGCCAAGGCAGGCGGATCGCTTGAGGTCAGGAGTTCGAAACCAGCCTGAGCAAGAGTGAGACCCTGTCTCTACTTAAAATAAAAAGAAATTAATTGGCCAACTAAAAATATATAGAAAAAATTAGCCAGCCATGGTGGCACATGCCTGTAGTCCCAGCTACTCAGGAGGCTGAGGCAGGAGGATTGCTTGAGCCCAGGAGTTTGAGGTTGCAGTGAGCTAGGCTGACACCACAGCACTCACTCTAGCCTGGGCAACAGAGCGAGACTCTGTCTCAAAAAAAAAAAAAAAAAAGAAACTAAAATCTGTCATAAATAGGCCTTATCAGAATAGAATCACAGAAATCCTCCAATGCTTTTTTATCATAACATTCTTTATGTACAACTTAGGTCAATTTAGCAAAAATTCATCGGCAATAGAAGACTACTGTGTTCTCATTTTTTGAAAGTGTTGCTGTCATAATCCACAAAAATATAAATAGGGACACATAGGAGTTAAGACCCCTAACTAAGACTGCATTGTCTTTCTCTTTCTCTTTTTTTTTTAAGAGACAAGATCTCCTCTGTCTCCCAGACAAGAGTACAGTGGTGCTATGATAGTTCACTGCAACCTCGAACTCCTGGGCTCAAGTGATCCTCCTGTCTCAGTCTCCCAAGTTGCTGGGACTGTACAGGCATACATCACCATGCCCAGCTAATTCTTTATTTTTTTAAAGACAGGGTCTCACTATGTTGCCCATGGTGGTCTTGAATTCCTGGCCTCAAGCAATCTTCCCCTCTCCGTCTCCCAAAGTGCTGGGATTACAGGTATGAGCCACCACACGTGGCCCTCTTTTTGTTTTTTAAGTCTCTATTTTCAAAGAAAAATATAACTTTCCATTCAAATTTATCAACATTAATCAAATTGCCAAAATCATCTTGTAAGCAGATCTGTAATCAAGTTCACCTTTGAACACGATTTTAAATGTTTTCATCTTGTTTATGACCCAGTTCACCATGCCTAGTTTTCTTTTCCAGGAAAAAAGTGAGAGACATTCATTAGTCAGATAACTCTTTATTAAAGTTCCTTTGAGATCATGACAAAGAACACATATCAAACATTTTAATCAAATGAAAATTTTTGCTATTTGTTTAAGATGCAAATCAAAGTTAACACACAATTTTTACTACATTTGTCTTCAAACATTTTGAGTGCAAGGTACATCT
Organism: Lepilemur ruficaudatus; assembly: GCA_963574885.1. Taxonomy (NCBI): domain Eukaryota; kingdom Metazoa; phylum Chordata; class Mammalia; order Primates; family Lepilemuridae; genus Lepilemur; species Lepilemur ruficaudatus. The sequence goes on from CAUYRT010054054.1 coordinate 13,860, forward strand.
CATCCTTCAATTATAGTGTACATCTAAAAGATACATCGTAAATCTTTCACAGTATTCTTCCTGGCAGAGTCACATAAAATTAAACACTGAAGTCTTTTCCCTTCTCCTTTGTTAAAACGATGTTGACACAAAACATATAGGAGGTTTGAAGACTTGATTTTAATACATGTGTACTAATATATCAAGATTAGACCTAGATCAATGACAAAAGATGCCAGAAGAACAAAATAGGCCATCAAAGCTATTTTTAAAATTCTGTAAACTAACAGAACTTTGAAAACCTAGTTATTTTCCTGAGAGTAATTTGGGACTATTGTGTCTCTTCAGATTATTTGTTCTCATGTTATGCAAAATGAAACAATGAAATTGGATAATAACAATTTATTTTCTAGGTATGAAGCACTTCAACAACTTTTGTAACCTATTGGCTTCAAACTTGTAGCACTTCAACAACTTTTGTAACCTACTGGCTTCAAATTTATAAAAGAAATCTTTTTTCTAAAGAGAGTTTACTAACTAATATAAAGTAGCATGAGATTATACACATTGCTACCACCAATATGAGCTGATTCTAAGCTATTTGTGGAGTATATTTTATTTTAGGTACATTGCCAAAGGTAAAAATAAACATAATTACTTGACCAGAAACAAATCTTGCTATAATATATAGCAAGACTTTAGCTCCATTCAGAAACTTTGTATCCTTCACTTGTCACCACAAAACTACCTCGTCGTAACTTAAGACAAAAAAGGCATTTTCAAGTGTGGAAATATCTCAAAATATAACCTAAATCCCAGATACAATTATCAGAAGAGCCAAGAGATCCACAAAAGTCCAGTGTTTGACACAACCCTTCAACAATCCTAGATCTGAAAAAACACGAAACTCCAGACCATGGATCTTCTTCCACCCAGTACTAATCAGCCAGACTGAAAGATCTGCAAGACACTGAACCTTACACCTCCTCTTCTTTGGTATCTATTCCAAGTAGTAGTTCTTGAAATAAGATACTACACACTCCATCCACAGTATCTTGTTCTAGTGAGCACTGAAAATGCTGTGCCCCAATTATTTAAAATAATCCTGAGTGAAAGACACCTGTCTTCTACTTTAACGGAAATTGAGGACAGATATGAAAACCAAAGAAAAGATGGTCCTATGTTCAACAGATTCCTGCCAAGATCTAATAAGGGGAGAGAAAATATATGTCTAAAACAGGCTCTCTTATTTCTTGGAAATACTATGAAAATTTCACTTGCTTTCCAATTACTAAATCATATACCTTTAGAAATAGTTTTTAATGAGAGAGTTCAGATTCTGAAGTCGGGTATATACCAGGTTCAAATCCAGTTCTTCCACTTCTTTGTTCTCTGGTCTTGGGCCACTTAACCACTCTAAGCCTTAGTCTCCTCATTTATAAAATGGGAACAATAATAATAGAATGTATAGATGCTATGAGGATTTGAGATAAAATTAATGTTCAGTAATAAGCATTGACAAATATGTGGCAAAATTGGAACCCTAATACACTGCTAATGAAAATGTAAAATGGTGCAACAACTTTAGTTTAGCAGTTCCTCAAATGGTTAAACATAGATTTACTACACTACCCAGAAATTCCACTTCCAGGTATATTCCCAAGAGAAATGAAAACACACATGCATGAAAAAACTTTACATGAATGCTTTACAATCTTACTTATAATAGCGAAAAGTAGAAATAACCCAAATGTCCATTGACTGATGAATGTATTAATGTGCTATATCCATACAATGAAATATTATTTAGCAATAAAAAGAAATGAAGTACTGATACATGCTACAATGTTGATGAACCTTGAAAACATGCTAAGTGAAAGAAGCCAGTCACAAAGGAACACATATTGGGTGATTCCATTTACATAAAATGTCCAAAATAAGCAAATCTATAGAACCAAAAAGGAAATCAGTGGTTGCCTAGGCCTGGGCAAACGGGGAGAAAGGAGAGAGGTGAAGGCTAAGGTGTACAAGGCTTCTTTTTGGGGTAATAAAAACGTTCTAAAACTGACTGTGGTAATGGATGTACAAATCGGTGAATATACTAAAAGCCACTTAATTAGACACTTTATATTGGTGAATTGCATGATATGTAAATTATATTTTAATAAAGCTATTCTAAAAATTCCTATGTTACAGTGTATATATAATCATATATGAAATATCCAAACCCATATCCAAAAACAGAGGATTAATTAAGACTATATAGATATTAAATATGTATAAATGCATCATCTTAATTGTGTATTTAAAGATAATACAATATCTTCCTCAAATAAATTTGAGAAGCATACATCCGTTTCCAACCATGAGGAAATAACTGATACCAGACTAGCCCTCCCCAGGTAATATGTATAAAACTGGACAAAATATGTGACTATTATTTTCAGGTATTAAACAACAGGCAGCATGAGAAGTGCATACCATTCGCTTCAGTGTTCTGCCTGTGACACTTTCCCAACTGCACCACAGGAAGGTAGAACCTAAGCACAAGCATGATGCTCTCACTGAACTAAGGTACACAGATCAGAGTTCTGGGTTACTGTAGTAGCTATTAATAGAATTTATAAGACATTAATAGAATAGTAGCTATTAATAGAATTTATAAGGTACTGGAGAAAAGGCAACAATGCAAAAAGGGTGGCCCCAGAAGTCTGCATGGGGATTCCTTGAGTGCCCTTGGCTGAGGGTTGTGCTACACATAAGCCAGGGCAGGACTCCATGAGGCCTAGTAGAGTTGCTGCTAGAGGCCTGAGAGCCAAACAGATATAAGAGGTGGCTCTCTGCTGGAAGACATTGGAATTCCAGTCCATTTGGAACAGACAGACACTGCTGCACACCTTGGGCACTCAGGCATTCAGCTAAAACCCTAAAAAAGTCATACACTAGAGTAAAGACCAAGTCTTAGAACAAAAACCAAAAATTAAAATAACTGCTACAACATAAGATAAAATCAATCCTGAAAGGATCAAAACCAATTTCATGCCTGCCAAAACAAAACTCAACACTCTTTAAAGAAAGACAATACAATGACATTCCTACAATGTTTCATCCACAATGTGCAAATAATCAAAAGTCACTAGATATGCAAACAAGCAGGCAAATTTGACCCATAATCAGGGGGGAAAAGCAGTCAACAGAAACAGATGACAAGATGATTCCAATGCTGGAAACAGCAGGAAAGAACTTTAAAACAACTATTATAAATACATTCAATCACTTAAAGGCACAATATCAGAAATGAAAACTTCACTGGATGGGCTTAACAGTAGATTGAAAACTACAGAAGAAAGGGCCAATGAACCAGAAAATAGATCAATAGAAATTATCCAATCTGAAGAACACAGAATATTATCGAACAATTTAACATAAGTATAATTGGAGTCCAAAGAAAAAGAGTGAGGGCCGGGTGCGGTGGCTCACGCCTGTAATTCTAGCACTTTGGGAGGCCGAGGCAGGTGGATCGCTCAAGGTCAGGAGTTCAAAACCAGCCTGAGCAAGAGCAAGACCCCGTCTCTACTAAAAATAGAAACAAATTAATTGGCCAACTAAAAATATATAAAAAAAGTAGCCAGGCATCGTGGCACATCCCTGCTACTGGGGAGGCTGAGGCAGAAGGATCTCTTGAGCCCAGGAGTTTGAGGTTGCTGTGAGCTGGGCTGACACCATGGCATTCACTCTAGCCCAGGCAAGAGAGCGAGACTCTGTCTCAAAAAAAAAAAAGAAAAAGAGTGAGAGTAGGGCAGAAAAATAATCTTTGAAGAAATAATGGCCAAAAGTTTCCCAGGTTTTTAAAAAAAACATCAACCTATAGATCCAAAAAGCTCCAAACAAGATAATTAGTTACCACACTACTCACATCACACTCAAACTGTAGGAAATCAAATGGCAAAGAAAAAAAAGCTATCAGGCAGGGGAAGGCATATTACATAGAAGTAAACAGGAATATAAATAATAGCTGACTTCTCATCAGAAACAATAAAGGCCAAAGACAATACAGCTTCCAACTGTCAACCCAGAATTCTATATCCAACAAAAATATCCTGCAAAAATGAGGGTGACTTTCAGATAAATCAAAGCTAAGAGAATTGTTGGCAGCAGAATTGCACTAAAAATGCTGAAGGAAGTTATTCAGGATAAAGGAAATGATACCAGATGGAAACTCAAACCTGTATGTTGGTCTGAGGAAGGAAAGAAGAAAGTCAGAATTGGTAAATAAAAAAGACTTTTTTCCTTCTCTTAATCTCTTTAAAAGATAAAGCAAAAGTAACATTGTATTATGAAGTTTATGAAGTATGCAGCACAAAGTCTGGGATGCAGTAATTGCAATTAGACTACTGTAAGGTCTTATGAAAAGTGGTACAACATTAACTCTAAGCAGACAGTGACAAAGTAAGAATGCATGATGTAATCCCTAGAACAAGCACTTTAAAAATAGAGGAACAGCTAAAAATGCAAGGGAGGAAATAAAATGGAATACTAATAATATTCAATTATTAATAATTCAATATAACTAAGGAAAACTATTACATACAATATCACTTTTAGTAAAAAAAGACCCAACAATTCCCCCATAGAGAAAGTTGGCTAATAATGCAAAATGGATTTTACAACAAAACAATGTTTTAACTGATGACTATGACATAAAACTTTTGGATAACGATAGCTAAAAATAAAATTTGAGACTGGAAGGAATCTAACCACCTAATATGTTCACTTGTGTGGGGACAAAAGAATTCCACAATGCAAAAAGAAAGGAACACAGTAGTACATAAAGCCTGTTCCTCCAACTCTGAGCTACAACGAACTGGAAACCAGTCATTTTATGAAGGAAAGCTTACTAATAAAGTATGCTTAATACTTGTACATATTAGAAATAAATTTTAAAGTCTATTAATAATGAAAATAACTTCACTAAAAACTAATTAAAAGCCAACAATGGCATTTTAGCATCAAATAATATAAACTTTTACAACATCTGTTATGTTTAACAGACATGCAATAAAGTAACCAATATTACTTAACCATTTAATTTTAGTTTTGAGAGTAGGTAATATTCACATACTTTAAAATTCAAAACATACAAAAAAGGATATAGGATCCTTATATATATATAAAAAGTCTCTCTCCCCTCCCTCCATCCCCCAGCCACCCATAAGAGGAAAAACAAATATCACTACAATATAATCAGGGGATATATATACTACAATAGTTTCCTGTGGGACCTCAGACAGGGTATTACTTTTCATAACACCAGAAATAACATTTTCTTTTTGAATTGGGATTATTTTAAAGCTTACAAAACAGAAAACATCTGGATGACAAGAGATTCACATATGAATGCCAAAAAGGAGATCAAATGGAATAAAGCATGACCAAGGAATACTGGAAGAACACAACAAAATAAAATAAACAAAAATATCAGCTAGATTCTATAAATTAGTCCTGACCAACACATGACAAAAAAATCTGCACAAGTGGAACAAAGAACATGGTTACAAGTTTCTGTTCCTAGTTCCCAAATTAGTCACTGAAAAGCCAGCAACACAAACCAGACTTACAAAACTAACTCCTTCTTATGCATCAGATCATTCCTGAAGACTGACACCAACAAAACAATGGCATCTCTGGGACTCCAATGAACATTTGAAGGACTTACAAAGAAAAACATCAACTTACCACCATAGGTCTCCTCAGGTAAAAGGCTTTATACTTTATACGTTCAAGACTGAATTGCCAATCCTCAATTATTAAGGAGCAAATTATTCAGCTAGGGGTGATTCGAGCTCTTATATGTCCTCCCCTCCTTTCAGGTTAGCCACTTCACTAAAGCTTTCACCTGAGAAGGAAAAAGGAGTTCACTAAAAACACAATTGCAAGGCTGAGTTGGGAGCATTGCTTGAGCCAGGGAGTTCAAGGCCAGCCTGGGCAACATAGTGAGACAATGTCTCTTTAAAAAAAAAATTGCCTTGAGGGCCCTTAGACTACCATTTCTCCAAATTATCAGAAGACCAAAAGTGGCAAGATTTTTAACCACTTCTATATTCCTTAGAAGAGAATTCTAAGAGGCCATTGGCCTACTGGCCCATTACCCATGACAAATACAAAAACTTACTCCTAACCTAATACACTTAATTCAAAAGGAGTTGGGAAGAGGGAATACAAATGGTTTCTAAGGAGTCCATTATTCCCAGTCCATTTGAGACAACTGGAATTCCAGTGATATCCCTCCTAATCTAAATCCAACCCATTTTTTAATACTTTTATGGGCACCACTAGGAGTAAATTGGAAATGGGCTCCTGTGGCAAATAGAAGAAAACAGTAATGCAGCAAAAGCCACATTACTGCCTCCATTACCTTCTTTCTTGTTGGCAAAGACCCACATGCAGAAGATAATGACATCCCCAGACTCCTCTGCAGCTAGGCATGCACAGGCATATGAAGCAAACTGGGACAATGAGATAGAAGGGAAAATCTATTGGGATAATTTCAGGTAAAAACTGTCTTCCCTAATGGAAGAAAAGGGCTGGGTGCCCTGGCTCACGCCTGTAATCCTAGCACTCTGGGAGGCAGAGGCAGGAGGATCATTCAAGGTCAGGAGTTCGAGACCTAATGGAAGAAAAGAAGAAAGGTAGGAAGGAGGTAGGAGGAAGGAGGAAAAATGAAGGATGGAGAGAGGGAGGGAGGGGGAAATTTGCATAAGGAGAAATCATCCTTCCCTCTTCTACCTAAAATTGTTATATGAAAATATAATGCTTGGAGTTGCAGAAGCTATCTAGCAATCATGAGAATCATTACCAACACACAGAAAGATGGAAGGTACCTAGGACTACTGACCTTGGTGAAAAACTCATTAGCATCACTTGAGCTCTTTAGCACTTTATCTTTGAGGTCGATTTATTTTTAAACCCATAGGTTAACACTTTAGGGGATAAATCACAAACTATAATTTCTAAATTGATGTTCTCAACTACTTAATAAATTACAGTCAACATGCATTTATTGAGCATCTGTTACATTCCACATGCTGTACAAGGACCTTTTATATGCACTACTTTGGGGTTTGGGAGGCTTTTTAAAAAATATTTTAAAGATGGGGTCTCACTCTGTCACCCAGGCTGGTGTGCAGTCATGCAATCATAACTTACCATAACCTCAAACTCCTGGATTCTCCTGCCTTAGCCTCCCCCAAGTAGCTGGGACTATAGGTGTGCACAACCACACCCAGCTAATTTTTGAAATTTTTGTAGAGACAGGGTCTCACTATGTTGCCCAGGCTGGTCTCAAACTCCTGGCCTCAAGCAATCCTCCCACGTCAGCCTCTCAAAGTGCTGAGATTACAGGCGTGAGCCACCACACCCAGCCCTATTATTTTAATTATCCAGATAAGCCCATAAGGAATTATAATTATTATTTTACAAATGAGAAACATGAGGCTTAGAGAGGTTTAAGTGATTTGCATCCAAGGTCACACAGTGAATAAGAGATTAAGAACTAGGAATTATCCCTGTCAGATACTTCTACTGGCTGGAAAAAAAGAAAAGAAAAAGAAGAAAAGAACTAGTAATCATATCCAGGTTGTATGACTCTAAGCTAGTGTTTGTTCCAGCATCTCCCATCTATCCTACCACAAAGATTACCTTCAGAATCTCTTATATTTATATACCTGGGTGTGGCTAGGAAAAGGTCAAGGAAAAGTGAACACAAAATTATTCTTTTTTTTTTTTTGGAGACAGGGTCTGGCTCTGTTGCCCAAGCTAGAGTGCAATAGCATCATCATAGCTCATAGCTCACTGCAACCTCAAACTCCTGGGCTCAAGCAATCCCCCTGCCTCAGCCTTCCCAGTAGCTGGGACTACAGGCACATGCCAGCACACCCAGCTAATTTTTCTATTTTCTCTAGAGACAGAATCTCCCTGTGTTGCTCAGGCTGGTCTGGAACTCCTGGCCTCAAGAGATCCTCCCACCTTGGCCTCCCAAAGTGCTGGGATTACAGGTGTGAGCCACTGCGCCCAATGCTATTCTCTTTTTATCTTTTTTGAGACAGATTCTCACTATGTTGGCCAGGCTGAAGTGCTGTGGCTATTTACAGGCACAATATTAGTGCACTACAGCATCAAGTTCCTGGGCTCAAGCTATCCTCATACTCAGCCTCCCAAGTAGCTGGGACTATAGGTGCATGCCACTGTGCCAGCTAATCCTTCTATTCTTAGCCCTAATGGTGAGTAACTTTCATTATTAGATCTTAGTTTAATTCCATCACGAAAGTATCCTCCATTCCAAGTCTATAAATCATAAAATAACTTCACCTGCAGTGGGCTGCAATGGCTATCCCATATAGAACTCAAATTTTTAAATGTTAGGAGCAGATAAGGAGCAGATTAAGAACCTATGAATAACAGTTTATGGCCGGGCGCGGTGGCTCAGGCCTGTAATCCTAGCACTCTGGGAGGCCGAGGCAGGCGGATTGCTCATGGTCAGGAGTTCGAAACCAGCCTGAGCAAGAGTGAGACCCCGTCTCTACTATAAATAGAAAGAAATTAATTGGCCAACTAAAAATATATACAAAAATTAGCCGGGCATGGTGGCGCGTGCCTGTACTCCTAGCTACTTGGGAGGCTGAGGCAGAAGGATCACTTGAGCCCAGGAGTTTGAGGTTGCTGTGAGCTAGGTTGACGTCACGGCACTCACTCTAGCCCGGGCAACAGAGTGAGACTCTGTCTCAAAAAACAAAAATAAAAAAAAAATAATAGCTTATGAGCTAAGAAACCATTAAACAGCAATAGGAAGAGTAGTATTACTAAAACCCTGACTCTTTCAATTCAACTAAGCAGTAGTCTACAACAAAAAAAAAAAATTTTTTTCCAGGAAACCCTCTCAAACTGTATTTCCTCCTCTGCCCAGTTAGCATTTCCTTCTTAGTCTCCCCCTCAATAAAAGACCATAACATGGAAGTATATATTTAAATTTTAAATTAATTTAGTCAGTTGAAGTTCCACATTATCTTTTTTAAATTTTAAAATCAGGTAATCTTTTTTCCCTCTCAAATGGTATTTAGGTGTGGTCCTACTTGATCTTTTTCCTTGAAGCCCTCAGTTTAAAAGAATTCCCCCTCTCAAGTTTTACATCATTTTTAAGTTCTAATTGAAAGAACACTGATTGAAAAGGAATGATTCTTTAATGAATGAAAAAAAACCTGAGTCCAGTACCTGATCTTCTACTTCCAGTTTTCATCATATCTATTTAATAAAACACCATTGATAGCAAGACACATTATTGTACATTTCACTAAGAAAAATGCTGCCAATTAAATTGACACGATACTCTATCACTTAGAATTTTTGTTTATACTTAATAAAAGACCTCTTTTAAACTATATTCAGATGTTTAGCATATGTTACTCCTGTGCATAATAAAAAAATAACTGAAATAAATTGGTACATAAACTGGTCACACTCAGAGTCAAACACTTATAAATCACTTTTTTGAATTAGTAATTGATACCCACATTTTTCCACACAATATCATCCCCCATGCCATCAAAAGCCCAGGTGATTCAACATTTGTATTCCAACCATCTCTGGGATTCTCTGTCAAGCCTGCTGATACCTATCCTGCAAGTTCTATGCATGAAGAGACAATGACAACTGCATCACAGCCAAAAACAACTTTAAGATGCATCTTGATTTCACAATGTAAAAAAAAAAAAAAGGTATAATTTATGAAACACAATAACTTCCTTTGTTACCTTAAATAAGACAACATCCTTCTTGGACTTCAATTTCCACTAATAATACCTAATATGCTGAATACCTACCATGCTCAGCATTTCACATATCTCATTTTAGAGAAAAGCAAAAAGATAAGCATTAATCTTGTTTTATATATATGAGATATGAGGCTCAGAAAAGCTTAGAAACTTGCTCAAGATTACCCAGCTAATAAGTGGCAGAGCTAGATTTCAATCTCTGGTCTGCCTTCAATGCCCTTAGTTTCTCCACTACTTCAGCAGTTCTCAAAATTTAATGCATGTAAAAATCACCTCAGGGGCTGGGTGCAGTGGCTCACGCCTGTAATCCTAGCACTCTGGGAGGCCGAAGCAGGAGGATCATTTGAGCTCAGGAGTTCGAGACCAGCCTGAGCAAGAGCAAGACCCCGTCTCTACTAAAAATAGAAAGAAATCAGCCGGACAACTAAAACTATGTACAAAAAAAATTAGCCGGGCATGGTGGCGCATGCCTGTAGTCCCAGCTACTCGGGAGGCTGAGGCAGAGGGATTGCTTGAGCCCAGGAGTTTGAGGTTGCTGTTAGCTAGGCTGACACCACAGCACTCTTGCCCAGGCAACAGAGTGAGACTCTGTCTCAAAAAAAAAAAAATCACCTCAGATGATTCTTCCACAGAATGGGAAAAAATACTGCATATATTTGCAAATCATATAGCTGATAAGATACAGATATAAAGAACTTTTTTGGGGGAAGGGGACAGGGTCTTATTCTGTCACGCAAGCTGGAGTGCAGTTATGTAATTATAGCTCATTGAAGCCTCGAATTCCTGGGCTCAAGCGATCCTCCTGCTTCAGCCATCAGAATAGCTGAGACTATAGGCATGCACACCACATCTAATTTTTTTTTATTTTTTGTAGAAACAGGGTATCACTATGTTTCCCAGGCTAGTCTTGAACTCCTGGCCTCAAGCAATCCTCTTGCCTCAGCTTCCCAAAGTGCCAGGATTATAGGAATGAGCCACTGCACCCAACCTGATATAAAGAACTCTTACAACTCAGAAAGAAAAAGACAACCGGATTATAAAATGGGCAAAGGATTTGAATAGATATTTCTCCAAAGAAGATATACAAATAGCCAATAAGCATATGAAAAAATGTTCAATATCATAAGCTGTTAAGAAAATGCAAATCAAAGCCACTTATGATACCACTTCATATCCAGAATGGCAATAATCAAAGACAGACAATAAAAGGCATTGGGCAAGAATATGGAGAAACAGGAATCATCACATATTATTGCTGACGGGAATATAAAAAGGTACAGCTGCTTTGGAAAACAGTTCGAAAGTTCCTTAAAAACTTAAACACAGAGTTACCATATGACCCAGAAATTCCACTTTTAGGTATATATCCAAGAGAAATGAAAACATGTGTCCACACAAAGACTTGAATGTTCATAGCAGCATTATTCATAACAGCCAAAAAGTGGAAACAACACAAATGTCTGTCGACTGATGAATGGATTAATAAAATGTGGTATATCCATACAATGGGATATTATTCAGCAATAAAAAGGAATGAAGTACTAATACTACAACATGATGAACCCTGAAAACATTATGCTAAAAGAAACCAGTCAAGAGAAATCACATACTGTAGGATTCTATGTAAATATATTCCATTTTTATAGAGACAGAAAGTAGATTAGTGGTTGCTTAAGGCTGGAGAAAGTGATGAGGGTGACTGCGAATGGGTTCGGGGTTTCTTTTAGGAGAGACAAAAATGTTTTACAGTTAAATAGTGGTAATGGTCATACAACTCTTTGAATACACTAAAAAACATTGAATGCTACACTTTAAATGGGTTAATTGTATGGTATGTAATCATGTATGATATGTAGTCATATCATGTTTAGATGATATGTAAATTATATCTCAATAAAGTTTTTTAAAAACTCTAGAACAGATTACCTCTAAAATCTCTTTCTAGATAAAACAATCTCTCAGTCTCTGAGATAATGAAAAAGTCTTAGAACATTTCTATAATCAAACTTGAGAATCCAATCCTCAGTTGACTCCTGTGAATCTACAGTTTAGAGAAAGTAACATACAGTACAGTAATTCCTCACTTTGAGGTCTCTATACCTCCAGGTGTCCGCAAAGGTAGGTCAGGTACTTCTTTAGCCAGTTTCAATTTTTCAGAACATCTATAAGAAATTACATACTCAGCCTTCTCTGGGTAAAGTTTTAAGTGTCTTTGCCTTTGTCTGGACTCATGTTAGTAGTTTGCAAATACTGATTCAAAGCTGATTGATGGCTCAGTGTATAAAAAATAAAAAAAATATTATTAGTCAATAACATAATTTTTGATAGGCAAAATACTTCAAAACATGGGACCTGTGATGAGTTCATTGTTTAAAAGCTTGAGAAACAGAGATATAGGGGACAGTGCACTAGTCTGGAAATTAGGACAAATAGCTTAGAGTCCACACCAATGTGATTTACTTCATCTCACTGTGCCTCAGTTTCTGTAAAATGAACAAATATGATAATGTCTACCTGATTAAAATTCAATGATTTTTCCATATTATGTAATGATCTCCTAAAGATGTCTGCCAAGAAGGTAGTCTCAGGAAAGAACCTTTCTTAACTGACTCTGTCACATCATAAGGATAAGCAATCCAAGAATACATAGGCTCTAATATTCAGAAATTTGCTTGTTAAGCGGCCTTAAAAAGCAAAAAGAGAAAAAAGAATAAACTAAAAATAAAAAGTGAGTTTTTCTACTGCTGACAGCAAAAGTCAACAGGAAACATATCAGTATAAAATCTCTCCAAAGCATGGAATGTCCCTGATTAACAACAAATGAGTTTTCTTTCCTTCTCATACTTCACTCCCAACACACCAGCTTCCAAATGCATCCCTAAAATAAATGAACTGAAGAAGGGAAGGAGAGCAAAGGAAAAAAATCTGTATCATAATTGGTCTCCTCCCCTCAAAATTACAGAAGATGAGAAGGTGGAAAAGGGGTAGTTATTAGCCAAAATCCAGCATAAAATTCTCATATTTACAGTTTAATGTGTTGTGGGGGGTTGTTTTGGCTTTCGTCATAAAAACTTTTCTGTGTCTACTGCTAATTTCTTCATATTAAAGATGAAAAGCAGGCTGGGTGTGGTGGCTCACGCCTGTAATCCTAGCACTCTGGGAGGCTGAGGCAGGAGGATCACTTGAGGTCAGGAGTTCGAGACCAGCCTGAGCTGGTCTCTTTTAGAGACCCCGTCTCTAAAAAACCAAAAAGAATTTTAAAAAAAGAATAAAAAGCTATTTGCATAGTTCTGAGTGAATTCATACTAACTTAAATAGAGCATAAAACTGGCAGGGTGACACCAGTGAGAAAGAACACTGTATGTGGGATTTCAGGGAGGAGAGTAGTGAAGGAAGTCTCAAAAAGGAAAAGCAGGCAAGATTCTTTACAACTTGATACATACAAAAACCCAAGTTCAGAGATGTCTAATGAATTTTTAAAAGGTCATTCCACTTGCTAGGGCAGACCAGAAAAGCCAGACCACCTCCTTCCTCTAGCAACTAAAGTTATCATGAATATTAAGAGTAAGCAAGTTTCAACTTTCAACTCAATATTATAATTTAAAAAAAAGCAAATCAGAAACCTAACCTCATGTTTTAGTAGGTAAGATAGTATGCTATTCACAACTATACAGGAGTGAAGGGACTCATTCCATTAATTTAACATAAATAAAAGAACTCAATGACTCCTTTAAAATAATAAAGAATCTATTAATCCTTGCAGGGCCAACAATCTCTGCATTTACATGTTATATACAAATAGACATATACTGTACATCAAATAGCATAGCACATTTAAAGTATGCACATGAATCAAAGTATAGCACAAGGTGAACAGACACTCCTATAGCCCCCTACAAACAGAGCTTATAAAATATCTCACCTAAGAACAAATAAGGTACATTTGAATATAACCAGTCACATTCATTTAACAATTCTGCCAGCTTAAACAAAGGGTACAAAGATATAAAAATGAATAAGACCCCCTAATCTCAAGGAATTCACATGAGGGGGGGAGCTAGAAGCATGTGCAAAATCAAAATCTTTTGAGACCACAGAGAACAATAAATTTGCAGTTAGTGGTAACCAGAATATACCAGTGAAAAAGTGAGAGGAAGGGCATCAACAGGCAAAGGGAACAGCACAAACAAAGGCATGAATGTAGAGTGCACAATTAGATAACTAGGTGTCCTGAGTGGCCAGAGCAGAGGGAATAAAAAGGATGCCTGGGCATGAAATGGTAGTATATCATTAAGCTAAGTAGTAATCGAATAAGCTTGCAGCTAGGTCTCAGAGAACCATATATACCATGACAAGGTGTTCAGCCTTTATCAGGAAGGCCACAAAGAGGTGATATATAATAAACAATATTTTTAGAAAGCTAACTGGTAGCAACATAGATGACACATTTAAAAGGAGTGATGGGGAATGGAAGATACGAGGACATTACTGCAATAATTAGAATATTACTGTAAAAACACAAGTGAAATGTAATGGATCAGCAATTAATACAAACTAAACAACAGCAGCAGGGACAATGGCCTTCATCAACTTAGCTTAGAGGTGTGCCACATCTTACACACACTGTCAGTTGATCTGCACAACCACTGTGAATAGAGGCCATTACTGCCTCATTCTACAAATGAGAAAACTGAAGTTTAGAAAGATTAAGTCATTTCCAGAAATCAGCACAGATAGCAGGTGACAGAGCGTGGACACAGACTCAGGACTGTCTGACTCCAATATCCATATTCCTGACCATAAGCTCTTGCACCAAGCTACAGGTAATAGGAGGAAAAGAGAAAAGATTACAATCAAGAAGTTTTTAGAAGATATAATCAACAAGACTTAATGGCCATTGACCACCCACAGCCCCCATGGGATTTTCACTTACATAATAATTTTGCCATCCTGAACTGCTTCTGAAAATGTATTATCTCCCTCATCTAGAGATTTCTACTAAAATACCTTAGTTCACCTAACATGTTAAAAACCTTGAATTTTTAACCATATGAAAAGTTTTAGATATCTTACACAGGAACTTTTAAGTCTAAAAATTTCCTTATGTCCACAAGAAGTAAAGAAAAAAAATAGATAAATACGAAATTAAAATGGAGTACTTTTCAGTCAAAAAACAACTTGATATGTCTTGATATATCAAAGTTGGATGACAACAGATTCATATGCCTTAGTCAGAAACCCTGCAAAGACAGGTATACAACAGAAATGTTCACAAATAGTGCCTAAGTTAAATATGGGGGAGAAAAAAAGGAAACCCTTAAACTAAAATCTCTGGGCTATAAACAATTCAGTTATCCAAACATATGTAGTTTTATCATAACATATAGTTAATATTTTTCATGAAACCAACATGAAGTTAGTACGCTATAAGAAAAATAGGCAACTGATGAGGCTTCCAGACTCAATTCCAATCTGATAAATGTATTACTAAAGGAAAATAAGAATTGTAGCCACTCTGTTTCAACATACAAATCATCTTCCATCCTTTACAAAAGTATCTTTGTTGAACTGTCAGTTTGTATTATAGGATTGTTAAATAAGTAGTATTTTTTCAATAAAATAAGTCATGCTGCCCTCTATAAAGATACAAATTTTCACAATGTTAGCAAGATCTCTTATCTATTAAATTCAAAGTCATCTTGATTATGAATACAGGTAACTTAAATAATAAAATAAAATATGATAAACATACTTCTCACTGAATTTAACACTTAAAGACAAAGTTCTATTTGTCATGTTGTAGCAAATAGTGCTAGCATATAATTACCTGGGGTTGATTGGCTCAACCCCAGATATTAACCATTAACCACAGGTATTGGTTTAAAAAAACTACATGTAAAATTGTTAAGGTCAATAAACAATTTTACAATACAGTGGAAAGATTATTTAAATAAGAATTTTTATTTCAATGATACAATCTGACTGATAGACTTTTAAGGTCCTTGTGTTTTCATAACAGTTATGTGTACATTATAGGATCCCCCACTGAAGGAAAAAGTTTGTATTGTGTTAGCTCCAGTTATAATTTCCAGCTGAGTCAAAGTTCTAACAGCCTTAAAGCAGGAAATCCAAAAGGAAATTCCATCATCAGTTCCTGGGGCTTGGTAACTCAAAGATTCTTTGAAACAGAGATATAAAAGTTCTTAAACTATTTACTATAACCTTACCTCATATCTTCAAGCAAATCACATTCTGCTTGATGTTTGGCTTGAAGTTTTGTCATCTGCTCAACTTGAATGTTTTTCAGTTCTTGTGTAACTTTCACCTAAAATATACCATACATTTATGAAGGCCTTATTACAACTTTAACAAAAAATGAAAACTGCTTTTAAGCAAAATAGTTCGTATTTGTCAGAATATATATCTCTTGCTTGCCTCTCCCCTGAAGACTATAAATCCATTATTAGCCATCTAGTTTCATTTACTGAAAATACTTAATGAAAAAACTAGCCAAATAACCTGAAACAGAAGCTGAATGAAAATACACGAATATAAAAATTACAGATTAAACAGGTGCAAAACGAACTGCCAGTCATTCCATTTCATGCACAAGCTCAATACATATCTAGGTATTCTTAGAGTTTTAAAAGAGCATATTTCTCCCAAAAAGGATTCAAAGGCATTAACCACCAGGAGAGGTGAGCAGAGTGTAGATGACACATGGGAGCCTAAGTATACCTAACACCTAATGACCGAAATTTACACAATCATGAAATAATATGCATGCATCGACCACATAAATTATTCCATAATGGCTGGGAGACAGCACACTGTCTCAGGATGATGCCCTCCACTCACTGACAGCTCATCAAATCACAATCTCTTTCTCACAAAGGAGAAAGCAAAAGTGACCTTCCAGCATATGCAGTGCTTTTAAACTACCCCAGCAAGCCGGTCCCGTGGCGGCTCCACTTCAAACAGCGAGAACAGCAAATGCCAGCTGGCTAGAGCCTCGCCCCCCAGGCCAGGACCCCTGGGTTCGAGGTTACGTCTGGAATCCCGGCCACCAGAGCGGGACTACCCGGAGGGATGGGCGTGCGTGTTCGAAAGAAAAAGACTCCCTTAACTGGAGAAACCCGGATTAAGAAAGAGAGAAAAGAGGAAGCAGACATTCGGCAAATGTTTGCCCACGAGGAGAGGATAGAACGGCCTCCTTCGCCTAGTGCCCAAAGAGTAGACACTCAGTATCCATCTGCAGGATTTAAAAGACAAGGACACAGCCTTGGCCCCTGGCAGAGCTGCGGAAGGGCGCAGTGGGGAAGCTGCTGACAAGCCAGGAGCACCCGTCACTCCCACCCCTAGCCATCCAAGCCCGGATCGCAGTGCACATGCCACGCACGGCCTTGTTCTCGCTTTCCTGGGGACAGCACCACCGCCTCCTTGTCCCCTAGCCAGAGGGGTACGACGGGGGGAAGGCAAGACCCGTCGATCCCCGATCTGTTTTCCCCTCGGGTGGAGAGGCAGTGACTATTCCAACTTCTTTTCGGTCGCCTCGTGGGAAAAGCAGGCCAAACCTTAAGGCTAGGCTTGAACAAATCCCCCGCAAATTTGCAAACGGGCGGGGGTGGCGACAAGCGGCTGGAGGACTCAAACCTGGTGCAGACTAAACAATCACACACACGCACAAGGCACTGCAAAGCTGCAGAGACTACCCCGCCTCCCCTCAAAGCAGCCCCGAGAATACACTTTGCAGCGGACAGCACTGCCATGAGCGCACGCACACACACACACAAATGCACACCTGAAACTCTTGTGAAATGTCTGGGGGTCTCCAGTGCAGAGGACAAGCCCCGGCCGCCCCTAGGTCAGAAAGGCACCTCACGCGAGCGCTCCCCTCTAGGAGCCGGCGGCAACTCGGTGACAAGCGCGAGGCGAGGGCGGTCACGGCCCCTTGCGGGAAGGGGGAGGGGGCGCAGCGGTCGCTCCAGCCGCGTTCCTTGTACGCATCCCCCCAAAACCCCTTAGCTGCGCCCTTACCTTCCTCGGCGGTGGCTGCATGATGCTGAAGGGACATCAATCCTCCCAGGACGGCAGCGTTAGCAAGGGCCAGGAGGAGGAGGGCGGGAGAGGAGGGGGCGACCAAGGGAGCGGGCGCGCGCGAGCGTGTATGTGTGTGTAAAAGGGGCGCCTAAGGAGGAGGACTGGTCCCGGACGGAGCAAGGCCGGCGGGCGACTGGAGGACCCGGGTCGGAGAGCGAGTGTGAAGAGAAGGGGGAGGAGCGCCGGGAAGGCCTGGGGCCCCGGCGGCCGGGGGGGTGTGTGAGGAAGGAGGCGGAGACCGAGAGGGGGCGGGGGCCCCGGAGCGAGAGCGTGAGGGTCTCCCGGCTCGCCGCGCGGCGGGTAAGGAGCTGCCGCGTTGTCCGCAGTACGGGTCCGCTGCCGGCTCTGCAGCTCCGGGCAGCCGCGACGGCCCCCACCTCACCCACTCAGGCAGTCCAGCCCTCGCTGGGCCCAACGCCCCCGCCCGGCCCGAGGAGGAGGAAGGCGGCGCCGCGCTCCCCGCTAGGGCTCCACCACTCAGGCCGCGGGAATTTCCGGCCCCACCGCGAGGCGCGGCGCCCCGCTCCGGCGGCGGAGGGAACCGCTCAGTCCAGACCTGGGTTCGAGGGGCCGGGCCAGGCAGCAAGGAGGGAGCAGGGCGGCAGCGCGAGGCTTCCTATCGCGGCGGGGGATGGGGGGAACTAACGGATTGCTCGGGGATGGGAGGGATAGAAAGGCTAGCGGAGAGCAGAAATCCCCCCTTTCTCACAGAGAGTGGCACGTTCCAAACGCCTCCTGCCCCCCTCCCCCACACTGAGAGTCAGCCGGGGGCTTCCCGCGCGCTTTCCCGCCAGCCCTCCTCGGCGCGCGCCTCCAGTCGGGGGCGCGCACGTGGGCTGGAGAGGGCTCTGCGCCGACGCACGCGCACAGGCCGCCCCCGCCTCCTGCCTGCCTTTGCAACTGCAGAGTGTGTGTACCGAAGGGCTGGGGGGTGGCTCTCGCCGTGAAATTTTTGCAGTGGGGCGGGGACAGCATGCCTGTGGAAGTAAGAGAATTCCATTTTTTGCTTCCTTTCTGTCCCCCAACACCCCTGTCTCCCTGCCAGCTAGATGTTCACGAAGGGGGCGAGCAAGGACAAGTCCTTCTGCGGCTGGCCGCAGGTGCCAGGCCATTGCGATTGTGGGGTGGAAAGGCAGTTGCCAGGCAAAGGAGAAAACAGCTCTCTACTACAGGGCATTCAAGTCAAAGATCGAGAACTCTTGTGCTCTAAGGGAGCTGAGAGGTCGTTAAGGCCAGGACCCCATTTCACAGATGAGGAGGCTAATGCCCATAGAGTGAAGACTTGCTGAAGGTCACACAGCAGCAAAAATCTCTGGATCAGGAAGGGTTCTATGGATTATTTATTTTAGAAAAAAAAAGGTGCAGGATGATAGCCATGAGGAAAAATAGAGGAGGCAGGAGGGGCCATGGAGGAAGGCCTTGTCGGGGAGTCAGGACCTCTGGGTTCCAGTCCACTCTGCCTGCCCTTGACCTGCTGAATGAACTCGGGCTTCCTCATCTGCCAATGAAGAAGCTCATCTAGGCAAGGTCCCCCCAACACACAACTTCCTGCTCTGTCCAGACCATCTACAGGGAGGGCTATTAGCCTCCCTTGGGTTCCTTAAAAGAGTAGAAATACTTCTTCACCATGCCCAGGGAGTTGTTCTGAGCCACAGGGATGTGTGGAGGATAAGCTGATTGCTCCCCAGTTTTTTCAGAAGTTAGGGTCCCAGATACCTCTCCTCAGAAATGCAGTCAGGCAAAAGATTGGAAGGTGAATGAGGCCTGGAAAGACCCAAGTAGCTTGCCAGGCGATCACTTGGCCAGAAATTGGGAAGGTGGAACTTGAACTCAGGTTGTTTACATGAGTTAGCATAGATTCTTACAAAGGAAAGTGATAAAATCAGAACTATGCTTGAGTCAAATTAATCTAGAGCTGTGTATGAACTAGGAGACCAGTCTTCCTATTTCTAGTTTCAAAAGTCAGCCGTTCAACAGAATCCTTAATTAGACTAGAGAAGGCCTGTGTCTGGGTCAAGGGAACAGGTGGGTGGAGATCCAGGGCCATGACAGCTGTGGGGCAGCAGCTAAAGCCCAGGCCAGAGGTAGGTAGGCTGAGCTCCTGTCTCAGCTGCACCATGAGTCCATTATGAAGCCTTGGGCCAGTCAGTTTACCTCTTTCAGCTTTTGTTTTCTTACTTGTATAATGGAGGTATAATAGCAGCCTCACAGACTTATTGTATTAAATAGAATTTCTCCTCCTGCAGGGCCTGGCACATAGTGCTCAATAAATGCTCATTAATTCATCATTCAAAAAATACTTACTAAGGTCCTGCTTTGTGTCAAGACTGTGCCAGGCACTGGGGATATAGGGGTAAGCAAGGTAGAATCAGCCTAGGCCTTCACCAAGCCTGAATTCCAAACCAACCATTCCATGAATGTCACTAGGCTAGTGGAAGAAAGGTAACACAGTGCTTACCCAGATACAGCATCCTGCACATAGCAAGTACTTAACAAAGATTTGCTGAATCCTAGTCCTGAGTGTAACTGGTCTTGCCCAGAGACCTCCACTTCTCTCAAGAAGTGAGTTCTGGGGTATAAAAGTGCTGGGTGTTAGGAAACTTGGGATCCAGTCTCTACCACTGATCTGTTGGGCCTTCTCTGGGCCTTGGTACCCAACTGCAGAACA
The DNA here is from genome assembly GCA_963574885.1 of Lepilemur ruficaudatus. Classification (NCBI taxonomy): domain Eukaryota; kingdom Metazoa; phylum Chordata; class Mammalia; order Primates; family Lepilemuridae; genus Lepilemur; species Lepilemur ruficaudatus. The sequence continues at coordinate 34,434 of CAUYRT010054054.1, forward strand.
AGGTGGGTGAATGAGCCTAGAACTTAGTAGGCTTTTCACAGATGAAGTCAGACCCTCGACTTTATTTTATGGAGGGCATCCTCTACCTGATTTGCCATCATTCTAAAGCCAGGAGTGGCACTGACTTTCTAGAGTGATTTCCTTTGGAGGTGTTATAAGGAGCTAAGAGCAATACCAGATGGGCTTGCCTGCTAACTCCTTTTTCAAAAATCTGATTTTTTAAAATGTATTTTAATATTTTCCAAGTACCTTTTCCAAACCCTAAACCTGCATATTATTTTTATGAGCTAATCTTCACTATAACCCTATGAGATAGTATTGTTTTCTTCATTTCTACAGATAAAGAACTAGAAGCTCAGTGAAGATAAGTGACTTGCCCTGCAGTGATGGATTTGGGAGCAGAACCCAGTTCTCTCATGAGAAATGTTCTATGAAGAATTTTCAAAGGAATCGGGAGTGTTCACTCAGGAAAAAAGCAGACTTAGGAAGATATAATCAATTATGTTACAAACTCCACCAGACAAGGCAAGGGGTTTCTGTGACTTATATAAGCCTGACTTAAAATGTATCATTTTGAACAAGGCTAGGGACTTCCAGAGCCTTGCTCCTGCAATGCAAGCAAGCACCGTGTTACCATACCAGATCTCTTGAGATTCTTTGGGGGAAATGCTGCAGAACAGCATGCACTATGGCCCCAGAGACAACTGGGATAAGTCTTAACTGTATCTCAGGAAGGAGGTTTTCCAGGCAGATCTGCCCCTGGAGGGTGAGCTCCCCGTCCCTGGGGCTGTGCGAGCAGGTGCTGACTTCCACCAAAGAGGCCACAGATAGGATTCTTACCCTGGAAAGAAATTAATAACAGCTCCCATTTATTTTGCCTCTTCATGTTTCAAGCATTGAAGTAGGCGTGTTATTTACATTGTTTCCAACCCTCACAACAACCCCTTGTGATACATATGACCCCATTTCACAGATTTCACAGACTGAGGCTCAGAAGTGAAATGACCTACCCAAGGTCACGTAGCTAGCAAAGGAGAACAAGGCCTGGTCCCTGGCTCTGAAACTGTGCTTTCCCTCCAGTGTGCTACAGTTCAGTCTCCCAGAAAGACTGTGATTCTAAGGTTGTCAGAGCCAGGATCAAAAGCTGGCCTGGAGCAAGTATATGAGTGGGTGTTGGAAGACCAGCTATTCTGATATTCCACACGGCTTCCCAGAGAAACTGCAGGGAGGCAAAGTGTGCAGCAACAATTTAGTATGGCTAGCATACGAGCAGCACCCCACTCCCAGTCCAGAGCAGGCACCCAGGACAGATTAACACTCCATTCAAGGCTCTCCACAGAAGGTGGCCACCAATCCACCTGCCCACACCGCCCACCCTTCCTGCAGCTGGGGTCCACAACTCTCTCTACTCCCTCCTCTGTGTCATTATCCCCCATCCACATTGGCATGGGCTGCTCAGGAATGCTTGTCAGCAGGTTCAGATGCCAGCCAGTCCCTGCCTGAACCCCACCAAGCCCAGCTGGGGATGCTACTGCAGACAGTGCAATCTAGCTTTGTATGCGGGAGGGGGGACCCCACCCCCATTCACCTCCTTCATACCCCCAGTCACCTTTCCCCACTCCCACTCCCCACCTTTGCTCCTCCCTGAGCCAATTCCACCAGCCAGACTTGGTGGGAATGTGCCTGTCCCCTCACGAGTCAGCTCTCAGGACAGAATCCCAGCACAGTGGAATAAAGCTTCAAGATGGATGGACCCCTGAGGAAGGCAGGGGCTCCCCTAGGACATACCAAAAGTTTGTGGCAGAACTAAGCCTTTAATTCCATCTAGTGTCACTCAGCAAGCCCCTTATTCTGGGCTTAGTCAATAAGCAGGTCTCTGGGGTGACCCAGGCCCTGCCCACCAGGAGCTCTCAATCTCAACATACGAACCAAAGGTCACAGCAGTGAGTCAAGACATGCATGGCCAGGGGAGTCATAGGGACCCAGATCCCACCAGGTGGTAGCAGGGAACAAAGGCCAGAGGCAAGCCCTAAGAGGCAGGAACCAGGACAGGAATTATCTTGCCAAGTGGTACCCCTGCCAGGAAATAGTACAACTTAGGGGATGGGGGGATGAGAATTCAGTCCCAGGGATATGGGAGTTGCTGACAGGCACATGGTTTTGACATCGGAAGGCAAGAAGCCACAGTTCTATCTTTGCCAGGCACTCACTCAGTGTGACTTCTGACACATCACTGTCCCCTCAGCCTTGATTTCCACATCTGTAAAATGGGAATAACTCTGTCTTCCTCCTAGAGGGGCTGTGCAGGTTAAATGAAGTAATAGGATGTCATCTATAAAGGACTGAGGAGCCATGTAAGCAAGTGACTGCTCATGCTGGGGTGCATCAGTGACTGAGTGCTGTATCGAACGCTGATGAGAGCCTTCCTCCTGCAGCTGCACTGTGAGTACACTTCTGACAACTAGGCACCAATGAGTAAAACAGTCAAGTTTGGGTGGAGGGGTGAGGTTACGGGGGGTTAGGTGATGAGTTAGAAGTCTGGTTCCTCCTCTGCCTAGCTTTGAATTCTTAATCACATCTTGAAACCTCTCTTGAGCTGTGTTCCCTTGTCTATAAAAGGAGGATAATGGTTCTTTGCAGGGTCGTGGTGGGAATTAAATGTCAGTGATTATGTAAAGCGCCTGCAACTGTGCTGGTCCATAAATGTTAGTTTCTTTTGTTGAGTTTTTCTTCAGTTTCTCTTCATTTTACTCTGGTTTTATTTATAAATTAAAAAATAAAACAGAAGCCAGGCGCAGTGGCTCACACCTGTAATCCTAGCACTTTGGGAGGCTGAGATGAGAGGATCACTTAAGGCCAGAAGTTTCAGACCAGCCTGGGCCAACATAGAGAGTCATAGTCTCTACAAAAATATTTTTAAAAATTAGGCACATCTACTTGGCTGAGGCAGGTGGATCACTTGAGCCCAGAGTTTGAGGTTGCTGTGAGCTTACAATGACACCACTGCACTCTAGCCTGGGTGACAGACCCTGTCTCAAAAAAATAAAAAAATAAAACAGAGGCAAGGGGGTAAACAAGAAAAATGAAACAAAAAGAGGAATTGACATGGGGAAAATTGAGCCCGACTAGAATCCCAGTTCTGCTCCTTACTCATTTTGAGGACCTGGGAAGTCCCTGCCTCTCCCTCGGCCTTGGTTTTCACATCTGTAACATCAAAGATTCCACCAGGCAGTTTCTCCCAGGCCCAGCCTGGGAGGCACAGGATGTTCCCAGTCCTTGAGCCCCTTCCTTGGGGAGGACCCTGCAGGCTAAGCTGGGGAAGCAGGGTCACGCAGGGACCAGGGGAGGGAGATTGGACTTGGGGACAGCCAGCAGCATAGGGAGGTGGCAGCTCTGTCACCACCATGGGCTGGCCTGTGAAGGGAGCAGGCCCTGCCCAGGAAAGCTGCCTGCCTGTTTTCCCACAGCCTGCCCAGTTAATGTCAAAACAAAACACACTTGCCTGCTCCCTGCCAGAGGGCTGGCAGACATCCTGGCATCCTGCCTCTCCTCCGTGGGCATCCGCCCTTCCCCTGTATGTGGCACCACCCTCAGCCAAAGACAGCTCAGTTTGTGGAGAGGAGCCTCCCCAGGGTCTGCACTCCCCCTCCCGTTTTTGGCTTTCCTAAGTGGCCTCCTTCAACTCCTACACCTGCCTGCCTTCCCCATACAACCTTGGCCCTGAGATGTGATCTAATTCTCACTGTGCTGCTGTGGGCAGAGCATGTGGCATCAGAATGCCGGGAGCTGCTGTCCGTCACTATGGGAGGGAATTCCCCAGCTTGAGAAAGCTCTTCCAACAGAAGGGAGCAGGTGGTGAGTCTCCCTGAAGAGGCAGATGCTGCCAACGCTGTAGGCAGAGCCAATTGTGGGGTAAGGAGCATCCTATCCGCCAGCCCCAGCCTTCTGTCTGATGCTTATCTACATTAGGCTCATTAATGATAATAGCTCATGCTTTATAATATTAATAGTTACTATGTTGCAGACATCATTCCAAGCACTTCATGAAAAAAAACTAATTTAATTTTCACAACAGTTCTGGGGTAGTTACTACTATTAGCCCCATTTTACAAATGAGGCATTGATAGGTTTAGTACTTGCCTAAGGTCATGCAGCCAGTAAGTGGCAAACTAAGATTTATACCCAATAATCAGGCTATAGGGTCTGTGCTATTAACTGCTAAAGTAATCTGCCACCAAAAGATAGTGGTGGGACCACTTATAAAATCCAGGTCCAAACTTGAAGCATGGCAAGATGCTAGCCCTGGTATCTTAGAATCCAAGCACTATTCCAGATTTGCCTCAGGTGAGGATACTTGGGGGTGCTTGTTTAAAATACATGGCCCCCAGCCCCTGCTCTGAAGATTCAGTAAATTTGATGTGGGAGGAGAAGCAGTGCCTGACACATGGAAATTGCTCAATAAATATTTGTTAAATGAATCAATGCCCCAGACTTCTCTGAGCCTCCTCTCATCTCTAAAATGGGCTTGCAGTTCCCTACCCTTCCCTATTTCCAAGTGTGGCTGTGGGTTGAGCCAGTGTGTGTCTGCTCCAGCTCTGCTTGGGTGTGGGGAGTTGTTTATAAGCATGCCCAGCTGGCTCCTAATAATAGCTGTAATAATAGCTAACATTTCTTGAATGCTTAGGGGGTACCAGGCACAGCTCTGAGGGCTTTGACTGTGTTAACCCACTGATTCTCACAACATTCAATTATCCTGATTTTAAGAATGGGGTTAAGTAACTTGCCTGAGATCGCACAATTAATAAGAAGTAGGATTTGAACCCAGTGGTCCTGCTCCAGTGTCCAGAGGTTAAGCATTCCATCATAGTTGCTGGACTCACTCAGATCTCTCAATACAGATGGACAGACAAGTCTGAGTAAGAAATTCGAAAGCACAGGATCAAAGTGCTATGGTAGTTCCAGGTAGAGGAAGGCTGCCTCTGTCTAGAGGAGGGCCTCAGGAAGGCTACATTGGAAGTGGACCTTGACACATGGGAGTGGGCACTCCCTGTAGAGGGACAGAGAAAGCAAATACTGCAGGCTAGATGGGCCTGAGCCATGTTTAGAAACAGTCGTGAATAAAGAATGCTGGGAAGTGAGCCTATAAAGGTGGACTGCAGCCTTGGATGGCCTCTTTGATATTTGCTCTAAATTCTTTTAAAAAGTGATACTCCTTTAAGGTGCTATCACGCTCTGTAATAGGCACATATATCAGCTGTCTCACCATCTCTCAGTGTCCACCCATCCTCATACACCTCTGGGAAGAGATTTTTGTCACTGGATCCCCAGCACCTAGGACAAGGTGTGGCACCCAGCAGGCACTCTGGATGGATGGATGTGAAGGCCTGAAGACCCAGAAGTTTACCAGCAGTGGAAAATTAAGAATGAGCAGCCTGGTCACGGAATAGAAGGCTCAGTCCCAAAACCTAAGAGAGGATGTGCCTGAGGGCCTGCACAAGCCTGTCCTCACTGCTCATGTTCAGCCTCTGTCCTCACCTGCTGAGGTGAGACCATGACCTCACTGTTACTCCACCCAGGGGGATGCTCATGAGTGAGTGGCCCAAAAGGACCCAGTGGCCCACCCATGAGGTGGGTCTGAAGGACAAGACACCTTGGGCTTTGTCACACTAACGCCAGTGCATTTCCTCCCTGCACACTGGGCATATAGCTTAGGGTCTTGGCTAAGAGTTTGGGTTAAGTTCTAAGTCATACTGACCAGTTTGACTTTTGACCCTCCTGCTTTCTAGCTACATGGCCTTAACTGCACAATCTGGATACTGCATACATCTCCACCAGCATCTCACAGCACCTCCGTCCACTGTGTTCTACTGGCCCTGTTACCCTTGGCAAGGCTCTGACCGTCTCTGGGCCTCAGTCGCTGTGTGAGTTGGGATAGTCACCCTTGAGACCCATGTGCTCTGTCATTCTCTAGTTCTGTAACCATCAAAACCAGAGAGTGCTTTTCTAGATTGTGGCAGAATGAATGTAAAGTGATGCTTCATCTTTTCTCTCTGGAGCAGCTGGAGAAACCTTCTCCAACCCAGTACTGATCATAGAGAAGCAACAGAGGCACCTTCCAGAAATTCCTTCTGGGCAATAATGTTTCAGGCACATCTGGAGATGATTAGTCTCCATTTGCACCTGCACCCAGACCCTGCATTGTGCCCCAGGAAGCTGACCCCTTTGGGCTGCACCACCAGACCCCTTGCCAACTGGCTTCCACTTGGCTTTGGATGCTGAGGAGACTAGAGGATGAGAGAAGAGGGAGGTCAGGGTATTTCTTTCCCTGCTCCCTCCATGATCACAGTTCCTGCCAGACAGCCTACCTCTCACTGGGTTCCAGTGACATGGTTCCTGACACCCTTGAGTCCTAGAGCATAAGAGTTTCCCACAGTTGGCAGCCTCTCGGTGGGTGCCTCATCATCTTTCTGTTGGTTCCCTTAACCTGCCTGCACCTCAGTGCAGTAGCCCCTTCATTAAAATCTCTTCATTTGGACCTTAGGGGTGAATTGCTTCCTATTGGTCCCCTAACCAATTCCTGACCCTCCACCTGGATGTGCCCAACAATTCAATCAGGTCAAGACTTTCCACAGCCCATGAACAGCCCCTCTCAGTATTCCTGCTTTAGGCCATGCACACTCAGTGCTAGCTTCTTTTGGGTGCCCAGGGTCTGATTCTGACTTATCTGTCACTCTCAAAGAACTCTTGTGGGCAGAGTCAGAGGAGACAGGTGCACCTGCAACACAGTAACAGTGACTAACATGGTGAACCAACACTACAGAACAAAACACTCCTCAAGGCAGAAAATGATCATGCCACTGCTCAGGCAGCATGAGCAGCACAGTTGTGGGAAACCAAAGAACCTGTGCTGCTCGGGGCAGGCTCTCTGGAGGGCCTGGCAGGGCCTGGGCAGGAACCATGGGGGGCTGGAAAGGCTGAGAGGATGGTGGAAGGGGAAGTAGGGGAAGGACTATCTCAGGAGAAAGAGTTGAGTAAAGGCTTGGCAGAAGGAAGTAGGATCCCTGAGGGCAGCAGCAAGAGGCAGGGACTTGACAGGGCTCTGTGCCCCTTGGCCTCCCTCACGGCATGGCCCTTCACCCTGCCCCACGCTGGGATGGGACTCTAGCCTGCAGACAGGCCTCCAGCATCACCCACAAGCTACCACCCCTCAAGGCTGGGCTGCCAGTCCCTCCAACCCTTTCACTTCCCTTGCTAACCACACCTGCTCAGACCACAGCCACAGCAGGGCTCAGGTTTCAATTCTCGTTTTCCCTACACCTATGTAGGCTCTTGACAAGTTTCAATTTTTTGACAGGGGCTGGGCCTGACACTTACCTAACATCCTCAATCCTCTGCCTCCTTGTAGTCATCTTGTAGTTATTTTTGCCTGTCCCTCAACCCTGAATTCCTGTCCTTTGCCCTCCTAACAGCCGGAGCAAGCTGCCTTCTTTTTTTTTTTTTTTTTTTTGTGAGACAGAGTCTTAGGGTCTTGCTATGTTGCCCAGGCTGGTCTTGAAGCTTGAAGTCCTGAGCTTGAGTGATCCTCCTGCTTCAGCCTCCTGAGTAACTGGGATTATAGACATACACCCAAAGCCTTCTAATAAGTTATTTTGTCTATGCACCCCTCTGCTCAAGAGCCTTCTATGGCTCCTCACTACCATCCAAATTAAGCCCAAGCTTTTTAATGTGATATTCAAGGCCCTTCACTGTGTAACTCCAGCTGGCCTACTCTCTCAGTCCCACCATTCCACCATTTTAGGCATCTTTTTTTTAAACACACACACACACACACAGAGTTTTCCAGCAACATAAGGCTCTTTTAGCAACTTCAAACTTCTGAATACACTGTTCCCTCTACTTTTAAAACCTTTTCCCTTTTCTCTGCCTAATAAACTCATATTCACTCATTAAACCCCAGCTCAAAACATTCTGTAAAGCCTTCCTCCTCCTCCCCAAGTCAAAATTAATCTTCCCATGTCTGGGTCTCCATAACCTTGCCCAGATCTTTTTTTTTTTTTTTTTTTTTGAGACAGAGTCTCACTTTGTTGCCTGGGCTAGAGTGCCGTGGCGTTAGCCTAGCTCACAGCAACCTCAAACTCCTGGGCTCAAGCGATCCTTCTGCCTTAGCCTCCCGAGTAGCTGGGACTACAGGCATGCGCCACCATGCCCGGCTAATTTTTTCTATATATATTTTTAGTTGGCCAATTAGTTTCTTTCTATTTTTAGTAGAGACAAGGTCTCGCTCTTGCTCAGGCTGGTTTTGAACTCCTGACCCAGAGTGATAGGATTACAGGCGTGAGCCACCACGCCTGGCCTAAAATTCAATATCTTTTATGTTAAATAGAAAACATAACTTTTATGATCCACAAGCAACTTGACTGAATTATAGTAATACGGCAATGGAGAGATGACAGGTATCACTTGTGTGCGGGAAGAACATGGCAGCATGTTTTGATGGATTTCATCATGACACCTGTCTCTAGCAAGTATTACTGGGTTTAGGATGATAATCATAAAAGTTATTTTAAACATTTTTAAAGACAAAAGAACTAACATAAATCTTGCATTTATAGTAATAATTAAGAAAAATTAAATAAACGTACTAAGAGCTTGTGAAATCATATAATGTAACTGTTGTTTGTATTCTAATGTCTCAAACTTTATATTACAAATATGTGATTGCATAGAAAACATAAATTTGCATTATATAGTTATAATTAATGTATATACCAATTTGATAAATTAAAATAATCTATAAGGCTGTTTCAAATGCAGAATATAAAAATTATTACATACCATAACACATACTAACATAATTTAGACTCAGATATAAGTGAACATTTTATTTATAAAATGATCTAAAATACTATTTTCTCTCACTCAGCCCTCTCTAAAACTACACAATAGAGAATAGGCAATGAAAAACAGATTTGGCTGAAACTAAAATAAGAATATAATGTTAGAAACAATTATTTTTTAAATGGTCAATGCAAGCACTTCATGATAGCTAAAAGGTAAAAAGTGACATCAAGTGAAAAATATATCTCATTTTCTTTCCTGCTGCCAGACGTCCAGCTTTACTCCATGGGGGGAACACTCTTACCAGTGTCTTGTGTCTTTCCAGAGATGTTCAATATACAAATAAGCTAATAAATGGGTATATGTCACTCACTGTACAGACTGTTCTACACTGAGGTTTTTTATTAAAGAATACCTCTGGGGGAGTATTCCATATTAATGCCCATAGACATACCACAGTCCTTTTTAATGTTTGCACAATATTCCATTGAATGATTGTGTCATAATTCATTTAATCAGTTCCTGTATTAGTTAAGGTTCTCCAGAGAAACAGAACCAATGAACATGTGTGTGTGTATGTATAGATTATATATATAAAAGATTTATTTTAAGGAATTGGCTCACACAATTATGGAGGCTGGCAAATACAAATCTGCAGGGTGGGCTGGCAGGTTGGAGACCCAGGGAACTATAATGTTGCATTTCCAGTCTGGAGGCCATCTGCTGGCAGAATTCCTTCTTGCTAGGGGAAGGTCAATCTTTCTTTGTTTTATTCAGTTTTTCAACGGATTGGATGAGGTCCACGCATGATATGGAGGACAATCTACTTTACTCAGAGTTCACCAATTTTAAATGTTAAACATCATCCAAAAGCACCCTCACCAAAACATCAGAATAATGTTTGACCAAATGTCTGGGCACCATGGTCCAGCCAAGTTGACACATAAAATTTGTCATCACGGTTCCCTATCCATGGCTATTTTGTTTAAAATTTTTGGCTAATATGTATTCTAACAGATAGATTATTTCACAGACATGCAAGTGTATATGCAGAATAAATTTCCAGAAGTGGAGTTCCTAAAAGCACATGGGGGTATGCTTTTAAGTTTTTGATAAATATTGACAAACTGTCTTCCAAAGAGCTTGTACCAATTTATACTTACAAGGATAAGAGTGTCTATTTCCCCAATGCTTTCCAACAGGGTGTGTTATGAACCCTTTTTATCTTTGCTATTTGGATGGATATGGTATGATTCAGGTAACGGATGAGAAGTCATTTGTATGCATCTTAGTAAGGATGATATTTCCCATCATGTACACAGATTCAGGGTGTACATAGTAGTGTTTACACAATAATGGTGTAATGGAATATAGATTGCAATTTGTTTTAAAATTAATATTAGTGCTAAGAGGTTATAAATGAGTTGCAATCCTTTATTTATCATTAACAGTCTGATGGGGCACTTAAATTTTTTCAGTTGTACTTTGTTATAGCATGAATGTTTATGTACTCCCAGAATTTATACTGTACGTTGAAATCCTAACATACAAGTTGGTGGATGGTATCAAGAGGTGGGGCAGGCCGGGCATGGTGACTCATGCTTATAATCCCAGCACTTTATTTGGGAGGATTGCTTGATAAACATAATGAACATATATTCAATAACAAAAAGTGCTCAAAGCTCACCCTATCACTAATCAACTCTTTTATTACATATCAGACATTTCAACGCAATTTCACCAGAGGTCTGACCTGTGATTAACATGGTATCTTAAGTGAAGTATATGGCAGTTATGAAATTTATGATTTCAAAGATCATTATAATGTATTTATAATTAAATAATATATAATAGTATACTTATTGTTTCTTAGTTCTTTTTCCTTTACCCGGGAAGGCATTATATTGTTATGCTGTCCTACAGTTGAATATATTGATCATCTAAAATCTCATGCTGATTTTGCTCAATATTTAGATGAGGTACAGTTCTTAATAAAACTCCAATCAAAACAATCCAGAACAAAATGGAGACATTCAGAAAATTTGAGCCTCTTCTCCTGTCTCCTACAGACATTTCGTGCGACATTGAGTAGGTTCTTTCCTGTGCCTCCTCTTCCACAAGTTAAGTTAGATTACTCATCACCATTTTGTGACTTGAAATTCTAGGGTTTCAGAATGAGGAGTTAAATAATTTTATGCATTTTAAAATAAAGAATTCTAAGGAAGTTTATTTCTGATCCATAGAAAAATGTTAACATCAAATTATTTTTAAAATTATATTAGTGGTGAGCAAGATAATGGAAATTTTCTCATCATAAATTAATTTTGTTTCATTAATTTTTAAGGAAGTCAAATATATTAAAGCATTACATTTAAATATAACTTTTATATGGCAATATCAATGGATGAATCTCCATTTCATTTAATAATAAACTATATAATTTGGTTTCCTACCATAAGGGTTTTAAAGCATGATACTTACAAAACACAGAGTATTATTTTTTTAGTTGCAAAAAGCTCTGTAAATCAGAAAATGTACTCTTCTGTTCACAGAAACAGATGGTATGTAATATTTGACCTTCTCAGAGAAGACAGAATTGAAAAATACATGAACAAGAGTATAAACATATGAATTTTGAAATGCTACAGGTGAATACACAGTTTCTAGTTAGAAATTGTCTTAAAATAGCATATACCTCACATCAAACTCTAGGTCTTGTTTTTAGACAATGGGCCTGAAAGAAGATAGGCAGCTTGGGGTGTAGGAAATCATTCAGCAGAGTAGTCTGCTTCTCTTTCACATCTCTTATGGAAAAGAGGAGAAAAATGAGACAGTGAGAAAATGAAAAACTCAAACTCTATCAATGTTTCAAATGCGTAGTAGAAACAAGCATTAAGGCTACTATGTGTAGTAGACATACATTAGGTTGACTACCCAGCCCACATCTATTCTCCAAATGACAACATTTGTCCTACTTATCCCACCCGTCATGTGGGGAAATGTCCATCCTCCCCTTGCTCTGAATGGGAGGTGCCATTTTGTTACGGATATAACCCCCATCCCAGAAAAGATACGTATATGACTCACGTAGGGCTAATCATATTATACCCCATTGGCCATCGTGATTGGTCCAAGGGGTGCATGAGTTACTCTTTGTCAATCAGTGTCCTTCCCAGAGATTTTCCAAATTGAGGTCAGGACTGAGCACTTCCTTTTCTGTTTGGTTGCTAAGCTACAAGGCTGAGTTTGGATCCATCACAGGCCATGTTTCCAGTCTTATGTGGATGGCAGACCTCAAATCATAAAGCTAAAAGTTATAGAGCAGCAGATCCAAGATATGGAAAGAACAAGAGAGGGAGAAGAAATTCAAATTATTACCTTACACTCACCAGGATGGCTACTATAAAAACAAAAATAGAAAATAGTAAGTGTTGGTAAGGATGTGGAGAAATTGGAAACCTCGTATACTGTTGGTGGGAATATAAAATGCTGCAGTATGGAAAACAGTATGATGGTTCCCCCCAAAATTAAAAATAGAACTACCATATGGTCCAGCAATTCCATTTCCAGGTATATATCTAAAAGAATTGAAAGTAGAGTCTTGAAGAGATACTTGTATAACCATGTTCCCAACAGAATTATTTCACAATTATTAAAAGGGGGAAGCAACTCAAGTGTCCATTAATGAATAGATAAACAAAATGTGGTATATACATATAATGGAATATTATTCAGCCTTAAAAACAAAAGAGATTATGACATGCTACAACATGAATGAATCTTGAGGACATTATGCTATCTGAAATAAGCCAGTCACAATACGACAAATATTGTATGATTCTGCTTATATATGAAATATTTATAGTAGTCAAATTCACAGAAACAAAAAGTAGAAGGGTGGTTGTCAGGGGCTGGGAGGGGAGGAATGAGGATTGTTATTTAAGGGATGTAGACTTCTGGTTTTGCAAGACAGAAGTTCTGGGGATTGGTTCCATGGCAATATGAATATCCTTAACACTACTGTACTGTACACTTAAAAATGGCAAATATGGTGAACTTCATATTAGTGTATTTTGCCACAATTAAAAATTTAAAAAATTTGGCTAAGTGAGGTGGCTCACGCCTGTAATCCTAGCACTCTGGGAGACGAAGGTGGGAGGAGGTGCTTGAGGTCAGGAGTTTGAGACCAGCCTGAACAAGAGCAAGACCCTGTCTCTAGTACAAACAGAAAAAATTAGCCTGGCTCACTGGTATGCTCCTGTAGTCCCAGCTACTTGGGAGGCTGAGGCAGGAGGATCGCTTGAGCCCAGTTTAAGGTTGCTGTGAGCTAGGCTAACACCATGGCATTCTAGCCCACAGGACAGCGCAAGACTCTGTCTCAAAAAATAAAAAAAAATAAAAAATTAAACACATTCTTAAAATCATTAGAAGAAAATATAGATAAAAATATATCAAATGTAGGCATGACATCAAAAGTAAAGGCATCACAGAAAATATCTATACATACAAAGAATGTGTTAATGCTGATTATCTGTTGATCTTTGTGTTACAGCTACTTATAAAAATCCTTTACATGCTATTTTTCTGTAATGAACATTATTGATTTACATAATAAGAAAATCCAATAAATAATTTTTAATTAGGAAAAATGAAGTATGTGTGTTTTTTAATTCTGCCATTCACCAAAGATTGTGGAAAATTATAAAATCCAATCTTGATAAAGGTATAAAAACAGCTACCCCTATACACTACTATGGGAGTATAATCTGGTACAACTTTTATGACAGGCAATGTAGTCACATGCGCAACACAAAATTAATCTGTAGTTTCTAGTTTTTATCTGAATGAATCACTTTGCAAAGTGGATTTCAAGAGATTACAAGGTAGGAAAACGTGTCACTGAACACACAATATATATGCTAAAAGAATTCATACAGAAAGGAGCAGAATTCAAGAGAGGATTAAGAAAGGGGTTAGAGCCAAGAGGCGGTCATTATGGAAACAGGGTGGAAATTATGAAAATAGAGTGATTATTGAAATAGAGGGGAAAATAAAATTTTGCCGTCAGATAACTTTATAATCTTTCTCCATTCTATTCACTAGTAGAGAAGAGGAAAGTCACATCTAAATCTTAATTTCCATTAACAGAAATGTTGGCAAAGTCACTTTGTTTTACCAAGTGATAAGACAGCTTGTTTTCTTTTATTTTTCATGTGTCTGTTGAAGACTTTTCTCTAAAGAGTTTCCACCCACCTTGAGTCTTTGACATTTTCTTTAAACTAATGGGAACAATACAAGCATAAACTGTTAACAGAGGAGAAAAAATGATATCAATCTTTAGTTGCCTCCTTTAGAACTGTCCTGAAATATGAAAATTAATCTGATACCAGTGATTATAAAAATCTGAGATCTCACACAAAGAGAAAGATTCAAATCACCCCAATTCTTAAATAGAACCATGGATATAACCTTTAAAATGAAAGAGCCAAGGCTAATTCATATTTTAAACTGCAACAAAGTATTACACCATGGATTTCTGAGGTCTATGATTTGATGAAACTCATGTCCTGGTCACAGCACGCTGCTTACCATGGTGGAGCCATTCACTATCACTTTGATATCTTGTCAAAAAAACAAGGAAAGGCTTAAAAATGACTGACAAAGAGCCAACTTTAAAAATAGAAGGGAGGTAATTAGGAAAACACAAACCTACAGGCTTAATCTTTCTGTTTAGACAAGATCTTGAAGCATTAAGTTGTAACATTTAAATAATATTTTCTTTCAGTAGGAGAAAAAATGTAAATAAGGGTGTTTATTTTGTAATACTGATAGCATAACACATTTATATGACTTGAAACAGAAACAGACTATCACATTTCTATGACTTGAAAATGTTTAAAAATAATATTTAGTGATATCCAATACTACCTAATTAGGCAGAAATTTAAATCTCACATATCTAAAGATAGATTATAGTTTTCTTAACCTAAACATTGATTTGTGTTGCCAATGATCTGCTAAAAATAGATGTTAACAAACGAAATAGAGCTAATTTATGTCACTAAGAATTAAACCTCACTCTGTTTCTGGGGAAAAAAAGATTTAATCTGCTAATGCCTGGGGTAGAGAATTTATAGCAATTTTTCTAACAGGAATGGTTCCAAATACTAGCTTCACCAGATATTTCCCCCAAGGACTTATTATAAGAGAACTTCAATTGATGTGTAAATGGAGAAGACAATTGCCTACATGGATGATTCAGTAGGGTACCAAAAACATCTATCTTGCTAATGTCAACAAATTTGTTATCTTCCTTCCACATTCTCTGGGAGTGGTCTGAGTGAGTAAGCCTTAAAAAACCAGTTTCTTTCTACTGCAAACTCTTTAAGAAGAATGACACATCAATTCTTGTTATGGACTGAATGTTTGTGTTCCACACAAAATTCATATGTTGAAATCCTAATGTCATGGTATTAGGAGGTGGGGCCTTTGGGAGGTAATTAGGTCACGAGTGTGAAACTCTCCTCATGAATGGGATTAACACCTTTATTAGAAGAGACATGACAACCTGCTGTCCCCTGCCCCTCTTTCTCTCATCTCTCCTCTCTCTGTCACACAAGGACACAAGGAGAAGATGGCCATCTGCAAACCAGAAAGTGGGGTCTTTCTACCAGATCTGCCAGCACCTTGAGCTGCCCAGTCTGTTGTATTCTCTTATAGCTCCTGGAACTGACTAAGCCAAGTCCTAACACTTCAGTGAGGATGAGTTACTCGTTTGAGAAAGGAGGAGCCATGCAGTATGAATACATGGGACACAGGGATCACTAGGAGCAGGGGTTGAAAGAGGTAGAAAATAGCAAAGAAAGGGGAGGTGGCAGCAAAGACAAACTTGACCAACATCCTAATCTTGTCTTCCCAAAGCAGACTCTGGCTTCCACTTAGGCTCTTTCTGCCCCCATTCTCTTAGACTCTGTATTTCTCCATTTTATGCTGATCAAGAGGCAGAACGTGGAGCAGGGAAAAGGAAGTTCATGAAGTTTTAATGCTATAAATTATAGCTTTGTTTAATAATAAAAAAGTTGAAAAATAATGGTTCTTCTTGACTCCAGAGAGAGAAATCAGGGAGCAAGATGGCACAGGTTGGCCTCATGGAGACACAGACTCTGAGCCGGAGATTAGCAGGTGGAAGATTCATTAGGGGTGCTCTGGGGGTCATCACCTATGAAAGGAAAGGCAAGGAAAGGAGAGGGCTGCCAGAGGGAGAAGCAGAGCTGTGATAAGTTCTCCAGGAAAGCCTCAGCTCTCTGGATTATTCTGAAGATGGGATGACCCTTGGAAGATGCCTTGAATTGGAGCAAGAAGGTGAGGCCTTTATATCCCCACATTGACCAGTAATTGGATGCAGAACACCCCAGAAAGGGACTGTCACCTTAGGCAAGGAAACTCTCTTCAACTGAGGCAGTCTCTGAAAGGGATTGACAGCTGAGGGCTGTCTTGGCCACAGCATTCCTAGCAGCTGAGGAAATGAGACCGTCAGTCCTGCAGCAGGAATCTGAGCAGTGCATCACCGTGACCACCTCAGAGAGAATTTAGTACCCACCACAGTGCTTGATGTATGTAGTCACTCAATAAACATTTGATAGATGAATATTCTCATTCTGTATTTCAGATTGTCCTCCCCCACATAAAAACAAATGTTATATTATTAAAGCTTTTACAGACAAACAACTAGTTTTTGTCATGTAGGAAGACTGGCAAGAAATTTTTGTGTAATGAAACTATTCCTGTGGCCAAGGAAAATGGCATTATGTGACAAATATCTGTGAGAGTCTGTTCTAATTTAAATGCATTAAGCTTTGCACTTTTGTAAAAAACATTTTTCATTCTGAAGCAATGTCAAACATACAGAAAACTTGCAAAATGAGTGCAAAGAACTTCTGTTATTTGAACAGTTTGAGAGTTGCTGCCTTGATGCTGTGTTATCCCTAACACTTTAGCATGTTTTTCCCATATACTAGAATGTTTGCCCATCTAATCGAAACATAATCAGTCAAGATCAGGAAGTTAACATTACCGCATTGCTACCACCTAATCCTTAGACCTTTTGCAAGTTTTGCTGAATGCAATATGTAGCAAAAGGATCCAGTCCAGAATAAAGTGTTGCATTTAGTTCCATGTCTCTTTAGTAGTCTTCAGTCTGGAACCATTCCTCGGTCTTTCCTTGACTTTCATGACCCTGACACTTTTGAAGATTATAGGTCAGTAATTTTTAAAATGTCTCCCAATTTAGCTTTGTCTGATGTTACCTTATGATAAGGTTATGCTTCTTTGGCAGGAATGTCATAGAAGTGATGCTCTGTTCTCATTGCATTCTATCAGGGGGTCCACATTTTCAATTTGTTTCATTACTGAGATGTTCACTTTGATGATTTGATTAAAATGACGTCTTTTAGGCTCCTCTATTATTAATATAACATAACCCTATTTCTCTATTATATTCAGAAGTATTTTGCAGGGAGGTATTTTGAGACTACATAAATATCCCATTCCTCATCAAACTATCAACTTATTCATTCATTATTTACTTATTTAGTAAATTTTAATTATTTTACTTATTTACTTATTATGCTAAATTTACCTATTTATGTTATGAATTCATACTTTATTCAATTTATTTCTATTATTTATTTTGATGCTCAAATAAAAATTTGGTGCTCAAATCCCTGATTTATCTAGTGGCGTTCCCTTCAAGCTAACTTCCGGGTCCTGTTGACAAGACTCCTGCACCATTTTGGAAGGCACTTCCTTATTTTCTAGCACAATAAGATGTTCCAGGTTTATTTTGTACTTCCTCTGCCCTAATTCTGGAATCAGTCCTTTCTCCAAGCTCTATTTAACGCTGTCTTTCCTCTAGTGCACTCGACCAATTACAAGGATGTAAAAAAAAAATGCTAAAGGGGAGTTTAGGAAAGCTATATAATGGACTGTTTTTTGCTCTTTGAGTTTGAAAAACACAACACTCTGTGCTTGAATCCTAAGTTCCAAAGGTACAGATTGCATAACAGCTTATTCTAATATCTTCAATGTACAGATATATATCTTGAGTACATCTAGGAAGTAATGTAAAGTGAATAATTTGTATAACATAGTACATTTATGTAATCAAGGCCTTAAAACGTGATAAAAATCCACTGGACTTTGAGCAGATGAGTTATGTTTATGTCTCGAGAATACTTCAGGAAGAAAATAATCTCTACCTCACTAGGTTGTTGTAAATGTTAAATGACGTAGCTCCCATAAAATTGCCATGTAAAGTGTAAAGAGCCATTTTAATATAAAATATTATTTAGAGATGCTAACAATCACATAACTTAAAACATCAAAAAGTGAACTCCTTGGTTTTCTCAAGAAAAGAAAAACCAATGTGGCAAAAAACTCTATTAGCCTTTTAAAAATGAAGACTGTCTTTATATGCTGTATTCTTTTCACAGAACCTTAATAGATCTCAGATTGCAATTGTGCTGAAATCGAATTACTGTACTATTATTGTTTTACTCTCTTAAATGCTTTGTTAAATTCAAAATGTTTTATTCTTTGGGGTCATCTACAGATAAAGTGTTTGTTAAACTGTTATAATTACTGAGAATAAACCACTAATAAAAATAAAGTCTGCAGGTTTTTCAAAGGTAAGAAAATCTTTGTAGACTATGGGTAGAGGACCTGAATAATGAGTTAGGAAGTGTTAGGGTGGAAACTTACTAGGTGTTCAGTGGGTTGGAGAAAGAATTCTCACACCAGGGATAGAATAGTTTCAGGAAAGAAAGTTTGTTTTACTTTCTGGGCCAGGCACAGTGGCTCATGCCTGTAATCCTAGCATTCTGGGCCGAGGCAGGAGGATTGCTTGAGGTCAGGAATTCAAGACCAGCCTGAACAAGAACAAGACCCTATCTCTACTAAAAATAGAAATAATCAGCTGGAAACTACTAAAAATAGAAAAAAATTAGCCAGCCATGGTGGTGCTCACCTGTAGTCTCAGCTACTCGGGAGGCTGAGGCAGGAGGATTGCTTGAGCCCAGGAGTTTGAGGTTTCTGTGAGTTAGGTTGACACCATGGCACTCTAGCCCAGGCAACAGGGCAAGACTCTGTCTCAAAAAAATAAATAAATAAATACTTTTTAAAAAAGAAAGTTTATTTTACTTTCTCAAGAAAGAGAGACAGTGTTGTGACGGCACTGAAGAAAAGGTAAAGGGTAGTGCCAGGCGGCTGAGGAAAGTTGTTTGAAGTTTTAAAGGGTAAAAATGGTTTTTTTCCCCTCTGCTTCAGCAGACTGACAACAGAAGCTACAGCGAAGCAGTTGCAGGTATTCTAGATTTTTGTTCTCTGTGAGGCTGACTTTACCTGAGTCCTTGGAATCTGGCGTTGGCAAGAACCGAAGTGGGGAGCTCACACCCTTACCGTCCGCTTAGGGCTCTTCAAGGCTGAGAAAACACTGTTAAAGATAACAAATTGGGCCACAGGTGTTTTAATTAAAACAAAACAAAGGGGGTAGTTATTTTGTAAGTTTTTGTTAAAGAGACAATTATGCATTATGAATTTATTTCTCTTACTTTCTGTTTAATAATTATTTTTCCTCTCAGGGGTCATTAGTAAGGCCACCTTTCAGGAAGAAAATGAAATATTAAAGAATTCTTACTTGTTCTTATAGAAAAGAAGTTGGAGTTTTATAAAAAAGAAGAGAAAACTAATGAATTACTGTTAGTTTTTTAGGTAAGAGTGATATTATTTTTTTAAAGAGTCATTATCTTTTAGAAACATACTAAAATATTTAAATATGAAAGACATATTTTTCCTGGGACGAGTGAGTGAGAGTATAGTTTGGAGGTCAGCGAACTTTTTCTGTAAAGGGCAAGATAATAAATATTTTAGGCTTTGCAGGCCAGAAACTTCTGTTGAAACGACTTAATTCTACCATTGTAGCAAGAAGGCAGTTATGTAAACAAAAGAACACGGCTGTGTACAAATAAAACTTTACTTCAAAAGCAGGCAACAGGCTGGATTTGGTCTGTAGGTTGTAGTTTCCTAACCCCTGGTATAAGGGAAACAAGATTTGTCATGATTAATAATTATGAAAACTCAGTGATGGGTACATAGAAGTTGTTACACCATTCTATGTACTTTTCATATATTTGAAATTTTCCATAATAAATTTTCTATAGTAAAAAGTCAAAAAACAAAGAAGAGATAAAATTTATATACGGGATAAAGAAGAGAATGAGATAACCTGGCTGTGATAAAATATACTAATATTTGATAAATACCTATTTTAGTAGTTTATCTTAAGGATCAGATTTGTTGGCTATTTCCCTTTTATATAATCTGCCTGATCACTTTAAAAATGAATTGGAATATTTATATCTATCCTTCAAGAAACTAGTTATTTTATAATGTGCTAAATTTAGGCATACTTAAGTGCCAAGAGATTTTAAAATATTTTATTTTTAAAACCTATCACATGAAATAAAGCTATTTTCATACAGGAGTCTAGGACATTGGGTCACAGGGCTATTGAAAGTTCATGATTCAAGTTATTTCTTTCCTTGAAACCCAGGGCCGTGATACATAATATAGCAAAGAAAAAAAATAGCTAAAAAAAAAAAGGACACAGCTGTGTTCAATAAGATAACTTTCTATGAGCCAGGAACAGAAAATGCCATGAAGAAAATGAGCAGGAGCCATGGGCCTGCTGAACTCGTTGAGAAGTAGACAGAGGCAATTCAGAGTTCACATCCTTTTGGGAGGAGAGAATGAAAATGCCCTAGATGAGATGGAGATCAGAGACAGAGTCACTACCTAAAACCAGGAGCTGGGATGGTGATCCTTACTTACTCCCATCCCCTTCCCAAAGAATCTAGAAAAAGCTGCTGCTGTCTATTGCTTGGCACTATAGCGTTAGGGGAAGCCGCAAGCTTCAGGAGGCAGGAGGACAGACACACAACCTGGTGTATTCCACGTTACCAGGGAGGATGTGATAAATAACTGGCCCGATGTCTGCCCCCTCCGTGTACCCATGCCCTTTGCCATTGTAACTCTGAAGTTCATCCCGTGAGAGGCAGTATACCTTTCTGCCCTTTGACTTTGGGCTCAGCTAAGAAACCCTTAGCAGCTTGGCAGAAGACCAGAACTGAAGAAGCAAATGTAAATGCTAGTAAACAGAACACACAAGATAAAATGGTAAAAAATAAATCCAAATGTCATTAATCACAAAAAAATGTAAATGGATTAAACTGACTTAACTGAATGGCAAACAGGTATCAGATTCCATTAAAAAATAAAATCTAGGAAATAGATTTACATGTTGCATGTAAGAGAGACATTCAAAGTAAAATGTCACAGAAAATTTTAAATAAAGGAATAAAAACACATTATGCAGAGTTCTGCTTCTGAAAATGATAAAGGAGCTTTTACCAGACTATGTATTCTACAGACCTTATGTCGAGTGAAAGCAGATAAACATGAGAGTATATAGTCAGCCTCCGTATCCGTGGGTTCTGCATCTGTGGCTTCAACCAATTGCAGTTTGAAAATATTTGAAAACAACAATGAATGGTTGTGTACTGAACATGTAGACTTTTTCCTTGTCATTATTTCCTAAAAAATACAGTATAACAACTATTTATTTACATAGTGTAAATTATGTAGACATACAGTATTCAGGAGGATGTATGTAGATTACATGCTAATACTACACCATTTGATATAAGAGACTTGGGCATTGTGTCCTTCGCACCCAGTTCACAGACACTAAATACATCATTGTTGAATAAACTTGTACAACTGAGGTGAAAAAGGAACCAACACTTTGACCCCAGAGCCAGTCATCCTCTGTATTCTGCCATCTGTAATCTTTCTCTCTCGCTTTCATTTCCTTTCAATTACACTTTTCTCAACTTTTCCTTTCACCTCACTCTCTGAAGAGGTCATACATGGAATAAAATTCTCTCTTCATTACAGGCATTATCTATAGGATAAAAATTTTATATTTCACCCTTAAAAACAAACAAACAAAAAATCCCAAAAAACAGAACAGTGGTTGAATCAAACAGTGTGTAAACTTAGGTGACGCCATGGAGTCCTATTTCCGCAGTGTGAATCCTAGCTTCGTTGCTCACTTGCTATGCTTTTTGGCAGAAGTCATTTACCTTTACTGTGCCTCGTGGTATTCATTTCACAGACCCGTTAGATAGTTAAATGGGAAAATATTTCACAGTGCTTGGGACAGTAGTGATATTGAAATAAAAATTAGCAGACTCTTCTAAAATAAGCCTAACAAGTAGAACCTCAGTTTGAAAGGATGGCATCTAAACAATTATTAGGCTATCTGTAGAGAATACAGAATTGTTTACAAAATCTCTGCAGTAGGAGACACACATAGGGATCCTTTCTTATAATCCAAACGGATAAAAATTTATTTTGTGCCTGTTATGTGTAAGCTGGGTTTGAGGTTACAAAAATTAAACATAGGCTTTGCTCACAAAGTTTTCAATCTAGTTGGAGATACAGTACACTTTTTAGATTTTTAAAAATTATACATATTTACAAGGAACAATGGACAATGGTGAAAAGCAAATATCCATATGATTTCTCTTCAGATCCATTCTAGCTTAAAAAAATTATAAACTGTGCTACATGTGATTTTGTATCCTGCTTGCTTTCCCTAAATAGAAAGCATGATTTCCATTCTGTCCTATAGTTTTGGAAGGATTTGCTGTTGCATGTTTAATTAGCGTGTGTGTGGTAGTTTCTGTAATTTCGTTATAGCCATTCATATTTAGGATAGTGGTTAAGGGCATGGGCATGGGTTTTACAACGGCCTGTATCTGAAGCCCAGCTTCCCAATTTGCTGGCTGTGTGACCTTAGTCAAATTACTTTCTCTCTCCGAATGTACTTCAGCTTCCTGTTTATAAAACAGGAAAAATAGTACTTATTATACAAATAAAAAAAGAAAAAAAAAGTAGTGCTTACCTCATAGGGTTTTGAGATGTATGTAAAGCAACTAGCCCAGTGGCTGGCAAATAGTAAGGGCTCAATAAATTTAGCTAAGAAGTTGTTTTAGACATTATTTCACCAATATCCCTGCCATCCCTTCCCCATTATACAGCAGTCATGTAGTTGGGGGCGAGGGTTAGACAGGACTCATTTAAAGAGATCAGGCTAATTCCATTCCTCAAGCTAGTAACTTTCAAGTAAACCACACATTATCTAAACAGTCCATGGCATTTGTATGATCACGGGAATGGACAAGTAACCAATCTGGGCCAACAGATTTCATTGTGGTCCTATTAAGGTATGTATTATACTGAGTTTTTTCCCTAATGGGAACTGCTCTTTCGTCAAAGGATAAACCCTATGTGGCAATCGTAAATTGTTCTTTGGACATATTATTGTATGTTCTAATATTTTATTTGGATTTGTTTGCATCCATATTCATAGATGAAATAAAAATCTATAGCTTTAATTGCCTTTTTATAGTTATGGTGTCAAAAGTAAAATGAGACAAAATTTAATGTGTATCCTCACCTTTTTCTGTCTGCTGGAAAAAATTTATATACCACAGGAATAATGTGCTTCTCCAAAGTTTAGAAGAATGCATAAAGTGATCAGGGCTCATCTGAGGAGATACAATTCATTTCTACCTGAATATTTTCTTTGGTTATTAACTTGTCTGGGTTTTCTAATTCTTGAGTGGATTTTCTAAACTTGTATGCTGAACATTTCATAAGTGTTTAAATTAAAATAGATAATTGAAGACAGCATTTTTAATAATTCTGTTTTTTCATTACCTTATTTCTGATTTTTGGAGGGAAGAAATGTATTTGCCAAGAGGCTGCCTATTTATTTTCTGATTTGTTTCTAATTAGTCTTATCTTTTTGTTTCTTGTGTTGCATGTTTAATTTATATTTTCCCTTGCTATATAATGGCTATCAATTTGCCTTACAGCATGGCTTTAAACACATCATCCTTTACTTTGTTGTCATGTTGTTTCCATTCTATGTTACTGCATTTTTCTTGACAAAACAGCTGTTTAGAAGGGGGTTTCTAACTTATTTCCAGGTGATTGTGATTTTATTATTTTTTTAGTTTTGTTACTATGTACAACTTCTGTCCTTTACAATGCATTGCAAGGGAATTGTCGGGCTTTGAAGATTGCTTTCACCTCTTTTACAGTCCATTCAGATGCTAAAGTATGCCTAGTAGGTGGGCACCAAATGTCAGACCCATTTCATTCTTCCAGAATTCCAAGGAGGCCCATAGGATCTAGGGTTAGGGTAGCAGAATAAGAGATGTCCTTGCAATAAGACCAAAGTACTTAGGACTGAGCCTGGCAAGAATATGTTGAAGTGATTTTTTTCTCATATTTTTTATCCTGCTGTAAATATTCTAAATCAGCTGATGTGCAGAATCTAAGATCTTTCCGGGTCCCCTATGCTGCCTTTGTCATTCAACACTGCTGTATGGTATGTAAACTATTCTGAGAAAAATTGTATTTTTTTTCTATACATGTCAATATTGCTTCATTTCTTTTTCATTTTTTGAGGGAAATTTCTCCTATTTGATTTGCTTATGGTTCACAGAATGTGTTAAGGTCTCTATCACAATTCCCATACTATTTTAAAGGCCTTTGTACTTCTACATTTTAATTCTATATTACCCTGAATGTAAGTGCTAGAGTCTGTTGTCTTCACTACTGATTATAATTCTTCAAGTACAGTATACGACTTTCAACTGACTGTAATTTTATTAGTGAATATGCTCCTGTTATTTAGCCTTACACCTTCTCCTTAAATTGTACTCTGAGATATATTTTGTGTTAGGTGTGACAGAATTTGATTTTAAATAGTTTTGGTCTTAAGTGGGTTTTTCTTTTGACTTCTGTCACATATACAATTTCATTTTCGTATTTTTCAAGAATTTAAACAGGAGACATTCTGTTATTAATTTTATTATTAACCACCTTAAGAAATATCAAGATTCTTAATCTTACATTTGATGATCAAAGTAAAAAACAGAGGTTTAATTTTTCTTTACAAAAGATAATGATTTGACCCCTTACCTCACCCCCGTTTCCGCAAAAGAAATTGCCATTCCTTCTTGCCCTTCATTAACTTAATCTAGGGTTGTAAATCTCCTTTAAAAATTTTGGGATAGACAAATCATACAATAAACCACTTGTTTTAAAAATTAAATTTACAATTATCTGCATTATCCTAATAGTTCCAGTGATTTCAATACTCACCGACTGGTCTTTCTCGCCTCATTCTTTTTTTCTTAATTTTGATTCATTTTGGAAGCATAGTGATTATATTCAATTAATTTTTTCCAGAAAGGGCAAATGAGTAGTACATTGCATGTTACAGAATGTCTTTCTATTAATGTCACAATTTGGATTAAGTAGAGAAATCCTGAACTACAACACTCAGTAGACACTGTTCCATTCCTGGCATTTAAAATGT
>CAUYRT010054055.1:0-28470 GCA_963574885.1 Lepilemur ruficaudatus
TTGGCCAATTAATTTGTTTCTATTATTAGTAGAGACGGGGTCTCGCTCTTGCTCAGGCTGGTTTCGAACTCCTGACCTTGAGCGATCCGCCCGCCTCGGCCTCCCAGAGTGCTAGGATTACAGGCGTGAGCCACCGCGCCCGGCCAATGAGACTCTGTCTTAACAACAAAAAAAAGAAAGCCTGTAGGGCAGAGTCCTTGAGGGCAGCATAGCCCCAAGGGTCCTGCCTTGTGCTTCTGGGTTTGGGGATGAGCCTCTGCTCATCCTATGAGAATTGCCTCATCTGCTCTTGGGAATCCAATGAGACCCCAGGATTCTCCCTGGAATTCAGGTTGTGGCAGAACTCAGGCCCTTGGCACCAGGCCATCTGTTAGCTGAACGCTCTGCCTCCTGCTGCTCCTACTAGCAGGTGGATGACGGGTGCTGAGTGGGGGTGGCAGGGGTCAGCCTGATGGCCTCCCTCCCCAGCCCACGCCCACCCCACCCACACCACCACCTGTGCCCACAGCAAACCTCTGAGGAGGAGTTGTGCAACCTGCTCACCAACGTGCTGTTCTCAGTGACATGGTGGGGCGTGGAAGGCACCGATGAGGCTGCCTGGCGGGAGCGTGGCCAGGTCTTCTCTGTGCTTACCCAGCTGGGGGCCTCCGCCACACTCGTGCGCCCACCAGACTACATCAAGCGCAGGTGAAAGGGCAATGTGGGAGGACGAGGGGCCTCAGGGAGCCTGGGGACAAGGAAAGCAGTCAGTAGGGTGGACACCTGAGTCCCTCGCCCATCCCCAGCCTCCTGGAGATGATGCTGGAGTCAGCCCTGACCGACATCAAGGGGGCGCCCGTCACGGTCCTGGCCAGCCTCACCCAGCAGGCACTTTGGCTGCTGCGCCTGCTGCAGGACTTCCTGTGTGCTGAGGGCCATGGGAACCAGGAGCTGTGGAGTGAAAAGGTGCGTGGCTCACGGAGCACGAGCCGCCTGAGCACCCCTGCTCACGCGACCTGCAGGCATCTGCTCTGGGAGGTGGCTGAGTGCGCGTGTGCTATTGTGGGTGCATCTGCACGATGCCCATAGGCGTGGACTCGTCCGTGTGCACAAACCCCACCTGGCCCCAGCCCAGACTTTACCTTGCTCCCTCCTCGTGGACTCCTGGCCTCGTCTGGTGACATCTGTCGGGAATATGTTATGTGTGGCAGCTCTTTGAAGGTGTGTGCAGCCTGCTTGATCGCCTGGGAGCCTGGCCGCACCTGGCCAATGGCACTGCTGATCTCCGTGAGATGGCACAGATTGGCCTGCGTCTAGTACTTGGCTACATCCTGCTGGAAGACCCACAGGTGAGCACAGGGGTGAGTGTGGGAGTAGGGAGTGTGGCAGGCATAGAGAGCTCTGAGTGGCTGGGTGCCACCCACTCCCTGCTTACACCCACAGCTGCATGCCCAGGCCTACGTGAAGCTACACATGCTGCTGCAGACTGCAGTGCCACCCCGCCGGGAGGAGGCCTGCTATGTGCTCTCCAAGCTGGAGGCTGCACTGGGGCGGGCGCTGAACACCTCTTCCTCCGAGAAGGCCACCGAGGATGCAGCGCCCCCACATGCAACTGCAGCAGCTGCAGAGCGCTGCTCGTGGCTGGTGCCACTCGTGCGCACGCTGCTGGACCGTGCCTATGGGCCACTGGGGCTGCAGTGGGGACTGCCTTCCCTGCCGCCTACCAATGGCAGCCCCACCTTCTTCGAGGATTTCCAGGCTTTTTGTGTCACACCTGAATGGCGCCACTTCATCGACAAGCAGGTACCTGGAGGTAGGGGCCCAGGAAGAGGCATAGCGCTAGGGCCCACTTCCAGCACTGATCTCCTCTCTGTGCCCAATTCTGCAGGTGCAGCCCACCATGTCTCAGTTTGAAATGGACACGTACGCCAAGAGCCACGACCTCATGTCGGGCTTCTGGAACGCCTGCTATGACATGCTCATGAGCAGCGGGCAGCAGCGCCAGCGGGAGCGTGCTTACAGTCGTCGGGCCTTCAAGGTATGTTGCCCAGGGTGGGGGACAGGGAGCTTCTCCACGCATGCTCCCAGAGCATAGCTGACAGGGCAGGGTGGAGGAATGGGGGCAGGACAGGCTGCAGCCAGCAGGAATGACCCATTCCCCAACCCCAGGAGTTGGTGCTGGAACCTGCACAGCGGTGGGCGCGCCAGGAAGGACTGCGCTACGCGGTGGTGCTGAAGCAGCAGGCAGCGCAGCAGTCGACCGCCCTGCTGCACTGGGGGGCGCTGTGGCGCCAGCTCTCCAGCCCCTGCGGGGCCTGGGCGCTAAGGTGGGCCAGGCGTGGAGCGGAGCCTGGGGCGGGGGCGGGGGCGGGGGTGGGGGTGGGGGGATGGGAGAGGCGGGGCCTGATAGGGAGGGAGCAACCTGAAGCCCAGAGCGCCTTTGGGGTGGGGCCTGGGAGGGATGGGGGTCTACACCTTCTACCTACCTGTGACGGCCACCGGGGACATTCTGCAGAGACCCCCCCACCCCTCACTGGAAACTGTCCAGTGCTGAGACATACTCACGCATGCGTCTGAAGCTGGTGCCCAACCATCATTTCGACCCTCACCTGGAAGCTAGCGCCCTCCGCGACAATCTGGGTGAGAGAGAGTGCCGAGCTGCGTCTACCCAACTCATATTTCCGGTCCTGCCTTTCTCTGGCTGAGTACCCCTGGTCCCTACAGGTGAGGTTCCCCTGACACCCACCGAGGAGGCCTCACTGCCTCTGGCAGTGACCAAAGAGGCCAAAGTGAGTACCCCCCAGGAGGAGCTGCAGGAAGACCAGCTGGGCGAGGACGAGCTGGCCGCACCGGAGACCGTGTGAGTGGGGCCCCTCGAGAGAGAGACGACCCGGGCAGCGGGCAAGGGGCCTGCTCCAGTGGGCACCTGCTGTGCCATTGCCTCCCTGAGGCTGTCTCCTGCTGCCCAACTTCAGTCCCCAAGTCAGGTGGGAGACGGGGGCACTGGGTGCTAGCTGGGCACCCAGAGCAGGCCTGAGACACCAACCAGAGCGGGAAGGGGGCCCCAGGGAGTGGGCAGGGGCTGGGTGAGGGGAAGCAGGGGACAGAGCTTGGTGTCCTGGCAAGATATTTAGAAGCTCAGGTAGGAGGAGGGACAGGGACTAGGGCCGCTCCTCACTCGCCGGGAGGCGCGAGCGTATGTACCTGATGATGTGATGGCATTTGGAGAGTGTGGCCCTTGGACTTGTCAGGAAGGGGTCCTGGAGCCTGAGGTGGGTATTGGTCTTCAGGATGGAGGCGGCAGAGCTGGATGAACAGCACGAGAAGCTGGTGCTGTCGGCTGAGTGCCAGCTGGTGTCGGTAGTGGCTGTGGTCCCAGGGCTGCTGGAGATCACCACGCAGCACATATCCTTCTACGATGGCAGCACCGAGCGCGTGGAAACCGAGGAGGGTACGTCCTGGTGGAGTGGGTTGGGGAGATGACAGGGAATGGCTGGGGGCTGGGCAGGGCTGGAGTGAGTGATCCCAAAACTGCTCTTCATCCCCCAGGCGTCGGCCATGACTTCCGGCGCCCGCTGGCCCAGCTGCGTGAGGTCCACCTGCGGCGTTTCAACCTGCGCCGTTCGGCACTGGAGCTCTTCTTCATTGATCAGGCCAACTACTTCCTCAACTTCCCGTGCAAGGTGGGCGAGACCCCGGCCTCATCTCCTTGCCAGGCTCCCAGGCTCCAACCCTGTCGGGTCCCACACCACACGCAGGTGCGGAACCAGGTGTATTCGTGGCTCCTGCGCCTGCGGCCCCCCACTCAAGGCTACCTAAGCAGCCGCTCCCCGCAGGAGATGCTGCGTGCCTCAGGCCTTACCCAGGTGAGAGCCCTGGAGGGAGAGGTGGGGGGTGTGGGGTCAGAAGCCTGAGGACAGGGGCAGTGCTGGACAGCCCCGCCCGCTCACCCCTTGCCCGCATCTGCCTCCAGAAATGGGTGCAGCGTGAGATATCCAACTTCGAGTACTTGATGCAACTCAACACCATTGCGGGGAGGACCTACAATGACCTGTCTCAGTACCCTGTGGTGAGGGCCCTGCTCTGCACACCTCCACCCCTGCCCCTCTGATCTGTCTGCATTTGGTTCCCCTAAGTGTGGGCACCTGCCAGTGGGCCAAGCCATGAGCTGAGTCCTGGGTAGGTGTGTCTCTGACTAAGACCTGGACTCTGTCCCACAGACCCCAGTCCCACTCCCCTCTATGCCTGGCCTCTGTTCCCCAGAAGGAATCCTGTCCCAGAACAATTTGTCCTGCTCCCTCCACCTGTGGGCAAGCTCTGTGCCCATTTTCCTGAGGGGCAAGGGAGGGTGGGCAGGTAACCGTGATCAGGGTCCTTATGCAGCCCCTGCCTGGGTGGGTGGCCAGTTTCCCTGGGTCCTGCAGGACTACGTTTCCCCAACCCTGGACCTCAGCAACCCAGCTGTCTTCCGGGACCTGTCCAAGCCCATCGGTGTGGTGAACCCCAAGCATGCTCATCTCGTGAGGGAGAAGTGAGCACGTGGGCAGGCCGGGCTTGGAGAGGTGGGGATGGGCGAGGGGAGGGCTTCTGTTGACTCCCCCTAACTGTGGCCCCAGGTATGAGAGCTTCGAGGACCCGGCGGGCACCATTGACAAGTTCCACTATGGCACCCACTACTCCAACGCAGCAGGCGTGATGCACTACCTCATCCGCGTGGAGCCCTTCACCTCCCTGCACATCCAGCTGCAGAGCGGCCGGTACGCACCCTGGGCCCGCCCCGCTTTCTTCTGCCCTCCAGCTGCACCTTCTCCCCACTCACCTTGGCCCATGTCCTCCCCCAGCTTTGACTGCTCTGACCGGCAGTTCCACTCGGTGGCGGCAGCCTGGCAGGCGCGCCTGGAGAGCCCTGCCGACGTGAAAGAGCTCATCCCCGAGTTCTTCTACTTCCCTGACTTTCTGGAGAACCAGAACGGTAGGTGCAAGGCGCCAGCAGTGGGCGTGAGGAGGGGAAACACAGGCTGGGAGCCACCAGGGAGCAGTGAGCCCTGCGCAGGGACATGGCTAACTCCGTCCTCTGTGCCAGGCTTCGACCTCGGCTGCCTCCAGCTGACCAACGAGAAGGTGGGGGACGTGGTGCTGCCCCCGTGGGCCAGCTCTCCCGAGGACTTCATCCAACAGCACCGCCAGGCTCTGGTGAGGAGGGGACCACACACAGACAGGCGGGCAGCTGGGGTTGAGGGCCATGGGGCGGCCCCAGCTGTCCCTGGCTGACTGCCCCGTCCCTACTCCAGGAGTCAGAGCATGTGTCTGCCCACCTGCATGAGTGGATCGACCTCATCTTTGGCTACAAGCAGCGGGGGCCGGCAGCTGAGGAGGCCCTCAACGTCTTCTATTACTGCACCTATGAAGGTGGGCAGTGCGCTGGGCTCAAGCCAGACTGGGCCCAGATCAGGAAGGGTCAGTGCAGAGGACACAGAGGGAGTCCTCACTGCTCTGCCTACATGTCTAGGGGCCGTAGACCTGGACCATGTGACGGATGAGCGGGAACGGAAAGCTCTGGAAGGCATTATCAGCAACTTTGGGCAGACTCCCTGTCAGCTGCTAAAGGTAAGGCCAGCTTGGAGGATGGGAGCAGGGATGCCCATACCGTGGTGCTGACTAGCCCCTTGCCCATAGGAGCCACACCCGACCCGGCTCTCAGCTGAGGAAGCAGCCCATCGCCTTGCACGTCTGGACACTAACTCACCTAGCATCTTCCAGCATCTGGACCAGCTCAAGGCTTTCTTTGCAGAAGTGAGAGGACAGGGCCTTGATTTTTCATTCTGTGAAATGGGTTTAACCCCGCTGTCCCTCCCAACCTTTAGGGCAGATAGGAATCTTAAATCAGTCTTATTGATTTAAAGCCACCTTGGAAAACGAGCTAAACATGAGAAGAGTATGGGGGCAAGAGGGGTACCTTCTTCTAGGGCCAGGACAAGGAGTTGACTCACCTAACATCCTGAAAGCCTTAGAGAGATTGGGAGGGAGAGGAAATCTGGCCTTGGACCCCTTCCCTCCTCTTACTGCCTGTGTTTTGGAATGTTGCCCCCAGGCCTGACTTTTTTATGCACCCCTCTCCCTGCCACTGGGCTAGGGGACAAGGAGTAATGGGGTGGGAGGACCAAGGTTGAGACTGAGCTTGATACTCTGGAAGGATCTTCTGTGTCCATCCCAGCTTCTCGCTAACTTTCTGAAATGCCCTCCTGAAGGCTCACTGGTCTCTCATGCCTGTTTCTTGGAGGGCCCTCTGGGACTATGATGCCTACTTTGTGACCCCTAGGGGCTGAGGGAAAGGAAGGGTGGTGCCCCAGGGAGTAGACAGTGTGGTTGGGGCCCCGGCGGGCACTCAGGCACAGCCAGCCCTGCTCTTACTCTGCAGGTTGTCAGTGATGGTGTGCCCCTGGTCTTAGCCTTGGTCCCCCACCGGCAGCCCCACTCCTTCATCACCCAGGGCTCCCCAGACCTGTTGGTAAGTGTACTGGGCAGGGCCCCACCTCAGCTCCACCCCCTCTTTGCCTGTGCCCCAAACCCACTGCTGCCCCCTCCTGCCCACAGGTGACCGTGAGTGCCAATGGGCTACTGGGCACCCACAGCTGGTTGCCCTATGACCGCAACATAAGCAACTACTTCACCTTCAGCAAAGACCCTACCATGGGCAGCCCCAAGTAGGACAGAGGGCTGTGGGTGGGGGTGGGCTATAAATGCCCTGTACCTGATCAGAATGTAGGCCAGCTGTAGGGGAGAGGTCTGGCCAGGGTCCCCGAGGGCCTAGGTCTCTTCCATGTGGCCTGGTCTCACCTGCCATCCCCTTCACTGGGTCAGGGCACAACGACTGCTGAGTGGCCCATGGGTGCCAGGCAGTGGAGTGAGTGGGCAAGCACTGGCAGTGGCCCCCGACGGAAAGCTGCTGTTCAGCGGTGGCCACTGGGATGGCAGCCTGCGAGTGACTGCACTACCCCGTGGCAAGCTCTTGAACCAGCTCAGCCACCACCTTGGTATGAGCAGCCCTGGAGCTGAGGAGAATGAGGCATGTGGATGCAGGGTGGGGTTCTGAGGCTGGCCAGGGAGGATATGACTACTCTGTCCTGCCTGTACGTTCCCCTCCCCATGCAGATGTAGTGACCTGCCTTGCACTGGATACCTGTGGCATCTACCTCATCTCGGGCTCCCGGGATACCACATGCATGGTGTGGCAGCTCCTGCAGCAGGTTTGTCTGGTGGGCAGCTCCATGGGTGTCCCTCTAGCCTAGACCCGCAGCCCATCCCCCTCAGTGACCTTCCCATCCTGCTCTCCTATCTTCCCCTTCCCTCCACTGCCATAAGCAAGTCTGGGGCTCCATGACCCTCCAGCTCTCTGGCCTCGGACAAGACCTTCACTGTCCTGAGCCTCAGCCTTCTCATCCAGGGACCAGTCCTAAGCCATCCCTGGTTCCCCATAGGGTGGTCTGTCAGTAGGGCTGGCACCAAAGCCTGTGCAGGTCCTGTACGGGCATGAGGCTGCAGTGAGCTGTGTGGCTATCAGCACTGAACTCGACATGGCTGTGTCTGGATCCGAGGTGTGTGTATGCATGTACCCGGGGGAGGGTGTTTGCTGGGCACTGCCCCTGGAGCCCAGAGACCACTGCCCAGCACTTCAAGCTGCCTTCCTGCAGAATGGAACTGTGATCATACACACTGTACGCCGTGGCCAGTTTGTGGCAGCACTGCAGCCTCCACTTGTCACATTGCCTGGACCTGTGTCCCACCTGGCACTGGGATCTGAAGGCCAGATTGTGGTACAGACCTCAACATGGGAACGTCCTGGGGCCCAGGTATGGTGAAGTGGTACCCAGCAGAGACAGAGGGGCAGTTGGGATCCTAACCTTGCTGACACTCCGTTTCCTTCAGGTCACCTACTCCTTGCACCTGTACTCAGTCAATGGGAGGTTGCGGGCTTCACTGCCCCTGGCAGAGCAGCCTACGGCCCTGGCAGTGACAGAGGACTTTGTGTTGCTGGGCACCGCGCAGTGTGCCCTGCACATCCTTCATCTGAACAAGTGAGCCTCATCATTTATGGATTCATGGCCCCTCAAGGTGGTAGTCATTGGCAGAGGATAAAGAGGGGTGCCCCCTATGCACCTCCACACTCTATATATGTTTGTGGATACATTCTTCAAGGTGTGTTACCTGTCCTCTCATCTCCCTATGAGAAAATCTTGCTCTGGGCCTCCCTTAGCCACATGGTTGTGGGACATCTCCTTAGGTATCAGGGTTTCAATTTAGCCGTCCTTAAAATGAGGACAGAGAGGGTACATGGGATAATAAAGAGACATCTATCTGTTGAATGCAAAGCCTCTTTGCAGTTTTCAGTTCCTGTATATCCCCTCCTCCACTCCAGACTGCTCCCGGCGGCGCCTCCCCTGCACATGAAGGTGCCCATCCACAGTGTAGCTGTGACCAAGGAGCGCAGCCACGTGCTTGTGGGCCTGGAGGACGGCAAGCTTATTGTGGTGGGCGCAGGGCAGCCCTCCGAGGTGAGGATAGGGACGGGGGACCTCGAACGGGGTGGGGCGCGGCGGTCCTGGCAGACTCCACCCCACCCTTCCTCCCACCAGGTGCGGAGCAGCCAGTTCGCGCGGAAGCTGTGGCGGTCCTCGAGACGCATCTCCCAGGTGTCCTCAGGGGAGACGGAGTACAACCCTGGAGAGGCGCGCTGACAGCCTGGCCCGCCCCGCTGCTCAGGCTCCGCCCCCAGCGGGCTCGGCCCGGGAGGCCCCGCCCAGGAGTCGCTGAGTCGCGGCCTGGGTGGGAGGGCGGGGCCCCACCCCGCCCAGCTCAGGGATTGGTGGGCGGTGTCATTCCCGGGAGCCCCGCCCCTTGCCGGCTGAGGGGCTGCCTGAGACCGAGCTCTGGCCTCTGTGGCCACAGCGCACTTTTTGCACAGTTTGGGGCGGGGCGGGGTTCCCCGGCTTCCAAGTCCCGGTCCGGGCAGAGCACAACGGCCGCCTGTGGCCTTAATTCCTAAAGGCGGCCGGATCTCCCATTCTCTGCAGCAATAAACCTGGTGTAGTTTTGTAGCCGCTCTGTCTCTGAGTATGCGCGCACGCGGCGCTTAGGCCGCCATCCCAGGGGTGCTGTCTCGGTCTGACTTGGCTCGCTTTCTCCTGGTCCGTGATCCGCTCTGGGGCCATTCGCCCCCTCTGCGTGGCTTCCCTTGACCTGAGTACTGCTGGGGCCGCAGTGTTCCCGGCTGCTCAGCCCCTGCCCCTGGGATTTCTCTCCTGCCGTATCGGCCCCTGGCTCGTGGTTTCTACGCTCCCTCCGTCCTTCATCGGATCACCTTTGCACGCTATTCGTGCACTCCCGCCACCCGGGCCAGGCGCCCTGCCAGCTCGTGTGCACATTCCTGTACCCCATAGGGGTGACAAGGCTGGTGGTCGCTCCCCTCCAGCTCAACGCAGCTCTTCATTGTCCTGATCCCTTGTTGTGCCACCCTGTGCCGCTGCGCTGCTCGGGTCTCCCGGCTCGGGTCTCCCACGGACTAGAACCCAGCCTCCCCAGGCACTCCACATAGTCCTCTTCCTGCTGGTCCCCAGTCCCGCCCAGTTGAGCAGATCCATCCTGGCACCCGCGAAGGGGTGGCTGCTGCAGGTCAGAAGGAGTTGGGGGCTGCAGAGCCCGGGTTCTTGCTGGGCGGAGGGAGCAGACAGCTGCCTCTCTTTCCCCCACGTAGAGACCCGCAGTCCTGCCAGTGTTGTGTATACTGGTGCCAGTGTCTTTGTTAAGAGTGCGTGTTACGGTAGTGTGGGCGTGTTGTTGTTGCACTGCGTGTGCGTATTTTGTGGTCCTGGAAATGGGTGTGGAGGAGAGAGGGTCCAATCCCGCAGCTCAGGGTGGGTCGGGCTGACGCCAGGCCTATTTGCTGCTGCCCAGCTGGTCACGGGCCCACCCACTGACCAGGATCCAGGAAGGGCCCCTCATGTGGTTAAGTGACAAACGTACACACCCCACTGCTGCCATGTCCCAGATCCACTTGGCCACAGCACTGGATTTCTTGCTGACTTTATGCACGTGACCTGGGTGTGGCACAGACCTGTCTGGGTGTGAGTTGGTGGATACTGGGGAGTGGGAGGGCCTTCCCCCAGGTCTCTCCTCCATTTCTTCTCCAGACAAGACCAGAGGTCTAGACCCTTTTCAGCCTAGACCAGAGGTCTGTCTTCGTCGGACCCCCGGAAGTGGGTCCCAGCAGATTCAGCCCTGTAGGATCCAGATAGGAGAAGGTGGCCCTGTTCTTCAGGTTTCAGGTCCTCGCTTTGAATTCCCAGATGACCCGGGACCAAGCACGGGACCTCCAGGCCCACATGCCCTATGCCTTTGCTGAACCCACCAAGGAACCATCCTACACTGCCCCAAATCAGGAGAGTACTGGACACTGACCCTCAAGGGAGGAGTGGGAGCATTGTCACTACAAGACGCCCCCCTGCCTCGGGTCTTTTGGATGTTGGGTTCCTTGGCTCATGCTGAGAAGCCTTGGGGTGAACCTCCTACGGGCCAGTCAGTATCTCCAGCCTGGTTCTGGCTGAGCTAGAGCCAGAGGGCGTGACTCCCTCATCCTCCCCCACCATTCCTGGACTCAGACCAAGTGATTGCCAAGGTCATTGAGATAGGGTGGTATCCGACCTGCCCTCCATCCTGAGCTATACCCTGACCCCACCAGCTTTGGCCAGCTGGGGCCAGCTCTGCCACCTCTACCACATCTGATGCAGGAGGAAACTGATGTAGCCCTGGAGTGAATCAGGATGGAGCCAGGAGGGGGGACAGACTACTCCAAGGGACTCCCAACATCAAACCTGAGGATTTGCCTCATATCCCTGCACATAGCTCCTTCTGGACTGAGAGAAGCAGCTTACAGCTTCCCTGCCTAGACACTGCTCACAACACTCCAATCTCTTCACACAGCCCCAGGGAGCACAGCCCACCAGCACAGCCATGCTTCACAACTCCAGCCACAGCAAAGGCATGGTCTAGGTGGGTAAGCATCCCTTGATCCAGATCTTGGGCACTGGGCAGGCAGGGAGGTACCCCACTTGGGGAGGTCACATACAAGTCCAGGCACAGGCTCTGGAGTCTCTATCCCTGAGTGCCCTATCTGCACTGGGTTTCGGGGTGGGGGAAACGACATCTGGCTTCCAGGAAGAAGACAACAGCATTGCTCTTCCAATTCAGCTTTATTTTGCAAAAACTGACAGGACCTCCTGTGCACAGAGACCCTTGTGGGGACCACATGAATCAATGTGCATTCTCACAGTACAGTACAGACTTGGTGGAGGAGACGGAGCTCACAGTTTAATGCCATGGTAGACAGAGGAGGTGCAAATGGAGCCAGAAAAGGCAGACTCCCTTTCACGGGCTTCCTAGCATTGCTGGCCTCAGCCTACTCTGTTCTGGGGAGGAACACAGAAGATCCAGCCACCACTCACTTCCCTTCATCCTACTGTCCCCTCTAGGACAGGGACCAGGATATGGTGGGGAGTTGCCATTTTGTCAAACAGAGGAGGCGGAACAGCAAGAGCAGAAGTCTGGAAGCTTGGGAGAACAGGGTATATCTGGGAAGGGATAGGTGTCCAGAAGGTAGAACAGCAAGAGCAGAACTCTGGAAGCTTGGGAGAATAGGGTACATCTGGAAAGGGTGTCCGGAATGGCAAATAAAGAGGAAGCTACAGGAGGTGAGGATAGAAAAATGGGCCATTCAACTCTTCACGTCACGGAATAAGCTTTCAAGTCTACGTAGGAGGGACTATTGTTTTCAAACCTTTTTGACAACAAGGTTTAAGTGAGGCTGCCCCGGGACCCCAGCCTTTGTTCCTTTCCTCCACAGGTAAGACCCTTAGGGGTGTAAGACAGGGACAGGGAAGGAGTATGGTTAGGAACAGGGAGAGTCCTGGCCCCAGATACCTCCTCCTCATCCCCTCCACCACCCTGAGCCTCCAGGAGCTTCAGTCAGCATCATCCCTGTCTACTGTGCCCTCCTGGCCACCAGGGTCCTTGGTCTGCTCGCCTACGTAGTCTTTAAGTGGTAGGTGGTCTGGGCACTTTACTGTGGCATCCCCCTCTCCGTCTGGACTCCCAGCCAGCTCCCTCTGTCTTGAAGGTTGGAGGGAACAGATTGGCAGGTTCCCCCTCCTCCTGATAGCTGGCACTCACGTAAGCAAAGACAGCAGCTGGCCAAGGCTCGGACTGCAGAGGTGGGGGGCCTCAACGGGGACCAGATGCATAGGGACAGCAGTGTCTTCCTGGACTCTCCTAGCAGTCTGGAGGCCTATGCCCACAGCCAGGGTGAGCCCCTTTGCCCAATCTGTAGTTCTTTGGACCTACCTAGCGTTGCCCCACCATCCAGCCCTTGTGTGATTCATGTCTCCTGCCCCAGGGCCACATCCTGAGCTTGGCTGCTGACTTTACCTTCATGTCCCTCGGCAGCAGCCAGAGTGGAGCAGCTCCTGAGGTGTTGGGCGAACCTGGCAAGGGCTGGCAGGCTGCCTGAGGCTGTGGAGGCCATGGCCCAGGACCAGATGCCAGCCTACACCTTGCTGAGGGACTGGGCCATCCAAGAAGGCAGTGGTGCCACCCTCAGGGTACAAGAGGATGCCCTGGCTGCCACGGGCCATGAAGATGTGGTCCAAGCCCTGGGACACCCCCAGCTGAGGGCTGCTCTGTGGTGTGATGCCCCCATAGCCTTGCCTCTCAGGGAGCCTGCTATCGTGCTCCCCACTACTGCCATCCCCTTCATGGGCTTCCTGGCATTGCTGGCCTCAGCCTACTCTGTTCAGGGAAGGAACACAGACGATCCAGCCACCACTCATTTCCCTTCACCCTACTGTCCTCTCTAGGACAGGGACCAGGATATGGCGAGGAGCTGGCAATAAGGAGTGGGCCTGCCCTCTGGATCCCTACTGTTATTTTTTCTACTTTTGTATCCCATATTAACAGCAACTTTGGACTTCTCTGCTGGCTCTATCTGGCTCCTTGGGCCTAGGAGACAATTAGGTGGCTATGAGGCAGAGGCCCAGAAAAGGGCTGGGAGCTGGGGGTCCCTAGGACGTGGAAGGGCTCTCTCCAAGCAGTACCTTGGATGGCAGGCAGTGTGCTCCTGCAGAAGATGCGTGGGCTTTGGAGGCAGACTGGAGTTCACATCCTGCATCTGCCATTCACTGGTTGCATCATGTTGGGAAGCTATTTTATCTTATTTTACCAGCTTTCTTACCTGGAGAATAAATTAAAATGGTACATTCAGTAGTTCCCTTCACCCCTAAGCCTCCCAGGTTGGCACTGAGGGACACTGGGTATGAGATCATTTTCCTGACTTGTGCTATGACCAGCATGAAGGGGAAGCTGGAGGCCTGCCCCTCTAGACAAGGGGAAAGAGGCAGACTGGCCCTGGGCAGTTAATAACCAAGGGCCTCAGGTCATCTCTAGATGAGATTTAAAAAAAAAAAGGCTCTCCTTTTAAGACCTGATCTCAGGAGGAGTTCCAAATGTGCTTCCATAGCTGTTCATGTCATTTCTATACAAGCCAAGACAGGTAGGGTCATCCTGGGCAGTTGAGACAGGGCAGATGCAGCCAAACCACCTGCACCCATGCACATACCCACCCTGAAAGGAGTGGTGGGTTATTGTGCCTTTTGAGGGAGGTGCTACAGCAGAAAGGCCCTGCCTAGGAATGAACAATAGCTACTACCATCCAAACATCCACCAGGATCAGAAGGCTTCAGAGGCACAGCCATCCACACTCAGAAGACATGGGCTCCAGTTGTGATCCAGTGGGGCCCAAGATAGATCTTGTCCTCTTGTTAAAATGCAGTATGAATAGGATTAGCTACTCATCAGACTTATCATAGACTGTTGCTACTGCTACCCTTAGAAACAATTTACCAGGGCTGCTTAACATCCTGTAAATCTTTCCCTTAAAATAAGAACAGGAAGTGGCTGGGTAGAGTGGCTCACACCTGTAACCCTAGTGCTTTGGGACACTGAGGCAGGAGGATTGCTTGAGGGCAGGAGTTTGAGACCAACCTGAGCAAGACTGAGAGAGACTCCACCTCTACAAAAAATAGAAAAATTAGCCTGGTGTGGTGGCGCATGCCTGTAGTCCCAGCTACTTGGGAGGTTGAGGCAGAAGAATCACTTGAGTGATTCCTCGAACCAGGAGTTCGAGGTTGCAGTGAGCTATGATGATGCCACTGCACTCTAGCTCAGGCAACAGTGAGACCCTGTCTCAAAACAAGAGCAGAAGTTTACAGACAGACAGACACCTTCCTCCTGAAAAGATACTAGGACAATAACCCTGAATGACCAGGGGAGAGAGCAAGGAAGGGGGTGCACCAGCTGCTGGAAGCATTACACCCTACTTCAGCAGGGAGCCGGCCACAGGGCTATTCAGCATTGGGTCAGCAATGAGTGGAAAACCCTGCATTGAGTGGCATGAACAGGTTCTGGATTAATGGCACTCCTTATCACCACCGAGGGGATTTGGACCTGAGGAATATAGGGAAGGGGAAGAGATTTTTTTTTTAAGGAGGTAAATAACTGAGGATCCCTCTTTAATGATATCTTCCCTCCACCCCCAATGCCCCACACCCTCTTCAATGATGTCTTATCTGAAACCTGACAGCTCCCCGGTCACCATTCTCAAATGGAAAGCTGCCTAAATTTCTTTGGAAAATCTGGAACCCTGGAGCCTTGTGTCAAAACCATGAGTTTGACTTGGTTGCAAGTAGCAGTGCATGTGGTACTGCAAACCCACCCAAAAGAGAAACATCCCCTTTTAACATGCTCAAACACATTAACTGAAACATTTAATAGACACGACTCTCACAGCTTTAAGTTTAAATTTAAAAAAACAAAAAACGGACACAAGTTGAAAATGTTAAGTGGGTTGAACAAATCATGGTCCATCTGATATGCCTTAGTTACAGTTTTGAAGGCTGCAGTATCATGGGAAACCACTTTGGATACATTGTAAAATAGCACATCTAATGACTGATTTTAAAGTAAGAATTTTTCTCCTAATAATTCCTTTAATACTAGGATATCAGGTGAGTTACTGAACCTCTCTGTTCCTCTTAATTTCCTTGTCAACAGTGCCAATTCCTGTGCCTCAGAGTTGTAAGGATCAGGTGAGTAAAATCGGAGCTCTAAGTGTTCAGCACAGCACCTAGCAGGCAATGATTGCTCTAATTGTTGCCCACACTGTCAAAGATTTGGCCAAGGGCACTGCTGAAGCGAGCAAAATAATAAACCCTGCCGAGGAACAGATGAGACCAGCCTGTTTGCAAAGATGGGCCCTGGTCTGGCCTGAAGCCCTTGGGCCCTTCTCACTGCCCAGACAAGTGATCCAACAAGAAGGGGAAGGGTCCTCCACCAACATCTGCATCCTCCAGGAGATGCCCACTCTCATTATAACCTGTATACTGTACCCCTTTAAAGAAGTCCTCTCCTGTCCCTGTAGCGTCCAAGCCTATTATTGGGGGTAACGGTGGGAGGTCAGAGAACCCCTATATCAAATAAGCATTCCGGTGGGCTCAGAGAAATCAGGTCTCTGGAGGGAAGAAGTTTAATGACTCTCTTTAGCTAGGAGTTATCAAGGGAGAAGACAGATTTGCATTTCTTGACTGGCCTATTAACCAAACAAAAGAAGCCCAGCATCAATGAGGACTTAGGTCACACACCCTTTGCTCTGGAACACATGTGCAAATTGACCCAACCCCAGAGCACAGCCACAAAGACCCCAAGCCCACAAATGTCAGTCATATTGGGACCTGTGGGGAACAAGTCCTGTAATAAAATCCAGTTGCAGGGATTAATCTTGGACTTCAAACACAGCCACTCTCTCTCCTTTCTCCAGTGACATCACCACACCCAAATATGCTTGATTAACTTTTAGGGAACACACACGCCAAGTTCTTTAATTGATTTTATTTTTTACATAAAAAGTTCAGTAAAAATTGGATAAAGTAAAGTGATTTTAAGCAGTAAATCAATCTTATCAACATAGCACAAGGCTAGCCAAAACCACAAGGCAGCCTGCTTTGGAATATTTACATGATAACAAATTAAACCTTGCAGGAGACCATAAACCATCCTTACAAAGTCTTCCTGTGATCCTAGCACATAGAGGCTAAAAGCAAAACAAAAACCAAACAAAAACCAGGAAAAAACAAATTATTTTCAATATATTCACATATACATTAAAATATAATACAGATCATAAGGGTAAGGGATCGTGGGTGGGGATGCGCATGGGTCTGTGCGCTGACAGCACCGCCAAGGAGGAGACCCAGGTTTGAGAGTGGGGTCAGGTCTGGCCAGGGTCTTCCCTAATCCCTTGCTGCTGATGGCTTCTAACTACACCCCAACAGCTCACATCTAGGGATCACTTGTAGATGGAGCTCATTTTTGTGGCTTTCAGTTGACATCTGCAGGTTTGAATTTCCCAGGGTGACAAGTCATCAGTACCACAACCCTGACAGAGGGGTGGGGCAGAGAGGCCCATAGATTTCTTCTCCCCCGAGTCTGCCCTACCTGATCACCCGTCCTCCCACCTGGGCCCCATAAGTCACTCTAATTCAGTGTCCTCTTTGGGTTTGTAAACAGCCCCAAACTTTTGCATGTACTTCTTAATGTACTCCTTGGTTTTGTGTTTCACATTCTCATTGCACTCCAGGTCCTCAGGATTCTTACAGTACTTCAGCTCCTTATTCATAACGCCATGAGTCAGCTGTCCAGGGCACAGGAAAAAGACCACAGCCACCGATCAGAGTGACAATGATTTGAGGGGGATGCCAGGGGTGGTAATCCAGCCTGCTGCTTCAGGGCCCTTCTCATCAAGACTGAGTTAATAAGGGGATGGAGCAGGCTGGTGCTGGGATCACCAGTAAGGAAAAGCTCAGCTCCGAAAGTTTCTTAGAGACCTGCTGCTCTCAAGCTGGGTGCCGCTCCCCACCCCACCCCACCGTTCACCCAACCTGCCCTCTCTGTTCCTGAGCCCCAAGCCCTGACATCAGGGAAGAAAAACTACACTTTCTATGATGAAGGAAGCCTTCCCAGAAGGTACACAGTTTGCCCAGAACATTGACAGACCAGAAGCAGGGGGAGTACCTTGCGAGCCAGGTGTTTGAAGTCTTCAGTTGTGGTAATTCTTCCCACTTTGCAGTCAGGTTTCCGGTAAGGGTTCAGGCACTGGACGATGAACTGGGACATCTGCAGGCAGAGGAAAGAACACATTGCTCAACAGTCCAGAGAATGCAAGGAGTTATACTGAGGAAATAATTACAAAATGTAGCAAGTACAGCCAGCCAATCCTTCCCTTTCCTTCCTCAGGATGGCTACTTTGGACAGTGGAATGCTAGTAAGCCAGTAAGATGTAAGAGAAAAGGCTCAGCCCTGAGAGAGAGAAAGAGCTCCCTTGGATAAACTGAATAAGATTCATTTAAAGCATTTAAAGCTGGAGGCACTCAGCAACAGAATGTCACTGCTGAGTCTTACAGCAGCCCCAGGTTTCAGCCAACAAATTTTGTGTCCTCGGTATAAAGAGGCCATAGCTGGTTCTCTGCCCTGGAAGCAGGGCAGTGCAGAGCAGGCATTCCAGAGCTACTAGGAGGCTTGGCGACCCCAGGAACTAGAGGCATTTTGTCACTGAAGCATAGTATGACAGCCAGTAGAAGAAGATCCAGGGAAGAATCCTTTTCATTCTACCACTTCTAATGTCCTCCCTGGGCTATCTCTGTAGGTTGAGCCCTACCCAATGGCTCTCAAAGAGACCCCAGGCTAGGACCTCTGTAAGTATTTGTGGTGCTAAGATCACAGGGGACAAAGAGGCCAATGATAGCCACTTCATCAGGGAAGTGATGAACAGGCTCTACCTATCACTGAAACTCAGTGAGCCTTCAGGTGTTTAAAGAACAAGGCTATATCACAAGGCTGGCAATAAACAAACAGCTGCTGGTTGGCTGAGTTGAAATACCAAGACTTTCACACAGGGACAGTGAGAAACTAAGTTTTATCCCTAAATAAGCCTTTTACTCAAAGTTCTTCTGTGGTCTTCTGGCCTCTACACTCTCCCCC
This sequence comes from Lepilemur ruficaudatus, assembly GCA_963574885.1. Classification (NCBI taxonomy): domain Eukaryota; kingdom Metazoa; phylum Chordata; class Mammalia; order Primates; family Lepilemuridae; genus Lepilemur; species Lepilemur ruficaudatus. The sequence continues at coordinate 18,118 of CAUYRT010054055.1, forward strand.
TTTAATTTATCCCCCCAATATAGGAAGGGATTGCATTACCCCTGCTTAAAATCCTGCAGCGGTTCCCTATAATCCACAAACAGTCCCTATATAAAGAAGCACAATACCATCCAGCCTTACTTCCAGCACCCCTCGCATAGCCTGTGCTATAGCCCATGGAACCACTGATAATTCCCTGGAAGGGATGCTGCTTCCTCTTGCTTCTGTATATTCTGCTGCCTGAAGTGATGTCCCCTCTTGATCCATCGGACCAATTTCTATCCCTGATTCAGGAACCCTTCCTGACAACCTGAATTGTGGCCTCTGGTCCTACTGTGGCACACTCTTCACACGGCTGCCATTACTTATTTAGAGGTCTGTTTCCTCCAAAACACTATAAGCCCCTACAAAGAATGAAGACTGAAATTTAGAATCTGGATGCCATGAGGCAGATAAGAAATTTAGTGCCCTAATTGCTACAAACATATATTTCCAGTAAACATAAAGAGGAGCTGCATTCTCCCAATGCCTTGAGGATTAGGCAGGCAGCCACCAAATTAGATACCAAAGAAAGAGAACTGAACTTTAAGCAAGAAGGCCTGTGCTCAAGTTTTTTTGTCTAGAACTTGCCTTCTCTGAACCATAAGAGTTCTTTCACCTAGATAAGGGGAACAACAATTCCTGTCTTGCTCACAATAAGGGCTATTGTGGGAACGAAATGGAATAATGGATATGAAAGTGTTTAACCAGTTGTAAAGGGCCATACCCTGATGCCTGTAATCCTAGCTCTTTGGGAGGCTGAGGCAGGAGGATCACTTGAACTCAGGAGTTCAAGAACAGCCTGAGCAAGAGCACCCTGGTTCTATTACAAATTAATTAATTAATTAAAAAAAGAAGAGCCATACCAATGTGTTATTCCATAACAACTACATAGTCAAATCACAGAAGCAAGGGGAGCCCCAAAGACGAGGCAGCCTAACACCACATACAGCTTTCCTTTGCCACAGATGCTATAGAAGGCCCACAGAGAAACAGGTAAATGTGGTCTGCAGAGGCTCCTGTCAAGCAAAGAGATGGCTGAGGAGTTCTCAATAGGAAATGCAGCACTTCAGCAAGAGGCATAAGCTAAACCACATGTTCCTGCCTATCTCAGGACAAGGGAGATGTTGTACATACTTAGGACAAGAAACAGAAGAGTCCAGGTTTAAGCCTGAGCAGCTTAGTGCCCACATCCACCAAACCTTACCTCTTTTCTGAATACTTCTTTGCTTTTCTTAGCTAGCTCACTGGAGGTATCTGCTTCTGCTGTCTTGGGCTTTTTCGAGGTCTAAAATACAAGAAAAAACACAACAGTGTTGGCATAAGAAGTCAGTTTAGTGACGTCCTACTGTCCCCAGAACCCGCTTTTTGCTTCCCCAACTGGGATATCTGACTCTTGGTATTAGAATCCATTTAGAAGCCCTGACTCAGGTGCATGGCCTAGAGTCAACCTGGCTGCTGTGTTTCAAATTCTGTCATATGGCTCTTGCCTCCTCCTTATAAGCCAAGGTCCAATCCCTACCCTAAGCTAAATCTACACCTTTGATGTAGCTATACATTTCCAGTTGTCTCAGTGTTACTCTCTCTGCAGAGGAATGTGCTGTACAGCTTGGACCACTAATATAGTCCTGTTCTGAGCTTCAGCTCCCCATACTACCAAGTGAGGCCTAGGCAAAACAAGCTCAACTTCCCCTACTGACATTCTAGTATTTCAGGACAAAGGCAAAATGCTCTATCCTGAGGACCCTTGGATACTCATCACTTTCCCCCAAAGGTGGAGTTGACTAGACTGTACAAGACAGTCTTAGCATGAAGAAGAGGCTCCTTGGAGGTTGGTACCTCCAGCTTAGGAATGGAAAGACTAAGGAGGTATTAAGATATTAGGGGGGAGAAAACCAGGGTCATTCAAGCCAGTGAACAGATGAGTAGATTAAGACACAGAAGATACTCTGTCCCAAGCTGGCAAGATGACAACAAACCCAGGAACATTCCTGTCTACCACTGCTAGAGGGGAGGCTACCAAGTGACTCCTAACCAAGCACTATCAAGGGGTAACGGGTTGGCAGGCCTGCCATTCAGAGCACCCGCCATGCAGGCCATCTATCCATACTTTTGCCCACCACTAGCCATCAGGCCCCTTCCCAGGAGATATGCTTTTCCACGGAAAAGAGTAATTATAAGCATTCCCCTTTAAATACAAGGTTACTTCAGATAAATCTAGAGGCTGCGGTTGGCAGTACTTCATGCTTTTGCTAGGGGTGTGGAACACAGAAATTTTTCTATACCCCACCCATCCCCTGGTTCTGTTTCCTACATTTCCATAAACATTATGAAGGCTCTGGTGCTGAAAAAGCATTCAATTCCCTTTGCTTAGAACTGGCTCCAGAGATAGGTGGCATTCCTTGGCTTTGAGCTGTTACAAAATCAGCTTTCTCTAATTTTATAAATCAGAGAAAGTCATAAAAGTTTTACATATTTTCCATTTTTCTACTTTCTTTTTTTTTCTTTTTTTTTGAGACAGAGTCTCACTGTGTTGCCTGGGCTAGAGTGCGGTGGCGTCAGCCTAGCTCACAGCAACCTCAAACTCCTGGGCTCAAGCGATCCTTCTGCATCAGCCTCCCGAGTGGCTGGGACCACAGGCATGTGCCACCATGCCTGGCTAATTTTTTTACATATATTTTTAGTTGTCCAATTAATTTCTTTCTATTTATAGTAGAGACAGGGTCTCGCTCTTGCTCAGGCTGGTCTCGAACTCCTGACATTGAGCGATCCACCCACCTTGGCCTCCCAGAGTGCTAGGATTACAGGCATGAGCCACCGCGCCCGGCCTCATTTTTCTACTTTCTTTCTGTGGCTGTTGGAGCATTAGAGGGGTTAGAGGAGTAGAGTAGAAAGAACAAACAGATCCAACCTCCTTTTTCAGGAACTAAAACTAAGCAAAAAAACACAAGTAACTATTTTCAAACATTTTGCTTTGGGATTTTGTGATTATATTTTTCCGGTTGTAGAGTGTGGGTTTGCACCGCAATAAGATCTCAGGTAGCAAGGCTCAATCACAGATTATTTGAATAAGCCAAGGAAACTTCCAACACATGCCCAGCTGTTCTTCTGTAGATCTTAGAAATGAGTAGCAAAGGAATGAGTACAGAAAGCTCCTTCAGGTATGACAATCATCTTCAGTATCCTGGTCCTATGGAAAAAGCCAGGCTCTCAGTGAGGATATTGTGTATACAGGAAAGTCCTGCTTCCCTCTGAATAGGGTATGTGTTCTGAAAGCTAAATAAATCTAATGTATATTCAATAGCTTTCTAACTTAATCCCTAACTTGATGAGGTTGGGAGGACCTTAAAAACAGTACAGAGCATAATCCACTGAGCTCTGTCTAGGAGCTCTCTTGGTCCTTTTGAGTGCTGTGCAATTGGGATTGAAATAGGAATTGTTCAAATGAAGGGTGCCTACACTTACATCATGGAAATCATTAGCCATTTAGAACCCCTGGAAGTACTAAAATTCTTGTACTGCTGTCTTCTTGATCTGTGGTCTGCAAATGGCATGGGAAATAGTTTCAGAAACTGGCTACCACTTACTCAAGACCAATGCAGGCAAAGGAGTCAGAATCAGAGCCAAAGACAGTACTTGTTATTGAAATGAAAACCTTGGGACCCTTTACCACCCTTACTCCAAAAAGGTTCCACTTAAAATTTTAGCATTTCTTAAGTTCTACTTAAACTTCTAAAACTAAGTGTTACAACTTTCCCAAATGCCTTTTGCCTATTAAAAATCCTTTCACACCAGAAAAGATAGACTGGAACAATGATGACCAAAATATAATAGGGTACTTCATGGGGTAGGGAACATCCACGTGTGCAGCAAGCAGCCCCACTGAGATTGAGGAAACCACCAGAGAACAGGCCAGGGGCTCCAATACTTAAAAAAGCAAAGTGTTCCCAGGTCCTCAGCAATAATTAGTTTGCCTTTTCTCTATGTTGGCTCATATGGAGCATCAGTCAAGAAAATTTTGGTGGGAACCTATGTGACCAGTGGCCAGACAAAAGCATATAATGAAATGAGCAGGCAAAGGGCCTGGCAGAAAGCCAGAGTTTACTGCCTTCGAAGTTGACCCTGCTGTCAGCCTTCATCTGTGGCATATTTGAATTCCTAGTGTCTGAATATAACAGGTGAGGCCTAATTACTGTCACATCACCCAAGTGAGGCTTGAGTCCTACTGGCTTAGTTGGCAATGGCCTTAAGCTTATTGGGCAGCTGTGGTGACCACACAGACTGTGTAGCACAATAAACATCCTTTATTATATATACAGACACAACCATGTCACAAAGCCCACATGACTTGGAACCAAGGCCTGAGTTATAGAAATGAGTCCTGATGAAGGGAGAGCAGAATATACCTAGCTGATGATTCTTTCTCCCTGAATTTAATTAAATACTCTTTCAACACGAAATGTAAAACATTATTCAATGAGGAACTAAATCTCTTGGGACAGCAGGAATACGGAAGCATAAGCTGAGCCATTAGAAGAAACAATACACACGTGATTCAATCTAAGCTCTGCAAGACATGAACCTGTATATATCAATTAAAAGATTAAGAAGGCTGGGCACCATGGCTCATGCTTGTAATCCTAGCATTCTGGGAGGCTGAGGTGGGAGGATCACTTGAGATCAGGAGTTTGAGACCAGCCTGAGCAAGAGCAAGACCTCATCTCTACTAAAACCAGAAAAAAATTAGCCAGGTGTGGTGGTGCATGCCTGTAGTCCCAGCTGCTTAGGAGGCTGAGGCAGGAGAATCACTTGAGCCCAGAAGTTGAGGTTGCTGTGAGCTAGGCTAATGCATGGCACTCTAGCCCAGCAAATAGAGTGAGACTCTGTGTCAAAAAAAAAAAAAAAAAAGGTTAAGAAAGAAGGATCTTTGAAAATAACAAAAATTTAGTATAGTTTGTGTCCTGCATCTGTGGGTTTGACCAACTGCAGATAAAAAAATATACCAATCCTTCATGGATATGCAGGGATGCCTGTAATGTGTCTTGAAGTATTCTTTTAGTTGCTCTTACTTGGTATCCTTTAGGCTTCAGGAATCTGGAAGTCTACAAACCTCTCAAGACTTAGGAAGTTTCCAATATCTTATTTTTCTTTTCTTTCTTTTTCTTTGTGAGACAGGGTCTCAATCTGTTACCCAGGCTGGATTGCAGTGGCATGATCACAGCTCACTGTAACCTCCAACTCCCAGGCTCAAGCGATCTTCCTGTCTCAGCCTCCTGAATAGCTGGGACTACAGGTGTACACCACCATGCCCAGATAATTATTTTAGTTTTTTGTAGAGACAGGGTCTCCCTGTGTTGCCCAGGCTGGTCTCAAACTCCTGGGCTCAAGCAATCCTCCCACCTTGGCCTCCCAAACTGCTGGGATTACAGGCATAAGCCACTGCACCTGGCCTAGTATAATTTATTTAATCAAGCATTCTGCTCCTTTCTCTTTTTCTTCTCCTTCTGGAACTCCTATAGTTCATATATTTGTTATCCTGATGGCACTCCATAGGTCTCATATGCTTTTAATCCCTTTTTCTTTTAAATTTTCTAATTGACTAACTTCAAATCACTTGTCTTTGAGTTCACTATTCTCTCTTCTGCATGATCTAGTCTGCTTTTGAAGCTCTCTAATGAATTTTTCTGTTGTCATTGTATTCTTCAGCTATAGGATTTCTGTTTCTTTTTTATGGTTTCTGTTAATATTTATTAAATGTCTCATTTTAATGTTTATTATTATTAAATGTCTCATTAAATGTTTATATGTTGTTTTCCTGATTTTGTTGTCTGTGTTCTCTCTTCCATTTCATTGAACATTTTAAAGATGATTACTTTAAATTCTTCATTAAGCAATTCATAGATCTCCATTTCTTTGAGGTCAGTTACTAGAGCTTTATTAGTTTACTTTGGTAGTGTTATGTTTTCCTGATATTTTGTTTTCCATGTAACCCTGCAATGATGTCTGTGCATTTGCAGAGGCAAACACCTCTCACATCCACAAATTTTGGTGTCCGCAGGCAGTTTTAGAACCAATCCTCCATGGATACAGAGGGATAACTGCATAAAAATGCTCCTTGACTTACAATAAGGTTACATCCTCATAAACCCAGGGTAAGTCAAGAAGTGTACTGAATGCATATTGTTTTCTCATCATTGTAAAGTTGAAGGATTTTAAGTAGGTTGTACCATCGTAAGTTGAGGCCAGGTGTATTTTCTTTTGGATGTGCTACCACCTTTGATAGAAACAACAAAATAATTTATTTTATCAGGTGGTTCTAGATAAGGCACACAGCTGTACCGTAATTTAAAAAAAAAGGCAAGGAGTGGCAAGACAGAAACAAAAAGATCTCTAAGGCACTTCCTACCAATAGTGTTTCAAAAGTCTGACTGGACTGCACACAGGCTCCATGTGCTACACTCAGAGGGAAGCAGAGTTCATGAAAAACCTGGAACTAAGGCTCATAAGACATCACTTGGAACCAGCAGGCATCAACTATAGTGCAGTCATCTTAACCATATGCTCTGTAGACATCTGGGCTGTGGCTTCTGACAATCTCCTCTTAAATGTGATTTCCTGGTTCCCTTTCCATTACCTAATGAATCATTCCGCAAATTGCCTCACCTCCAGTGTGGGAACATCAACTGAAAAAACTTGGCACCTGATCCCACCCTCCTCAACTCTCTCAATCCTACAAATAAACACTCTACACGATTATTTTAACATAACATAGTTAGAGGAGACCTATTATACCTTGTGACTGAATGTTAATTAAAAGCCAGGACACAGCAGGAAATAAATTGCTGTCTTCTCAACTGTGCAAGCAGTCAGCAATGATTCAGGTCTGGGGTTCTCAAAGGAAGATCTGACTTTATACTCACCACATGATGGAAAGAGAGTACAAGATAACCAAGAGTAGGGAGCAAGAATGTGGGAAAACAGAGAAGGAACACTCTCACAATGCTTAGTTTCATCATCAAAAGCTTTTACTATACCACCTAGTACTCTCCAAAGAATTTTCTGCCTTCCCTATATCATTTCATATACCTGTTTCCAACAAGCACCAATTTACTGATGACTCAAATCTAGACTTGACTGCCTACCAGCCACAGCTATCCTGAATCCTTAAAGGAGATTGAATTCCACATTGAACTTACCTCCAAACCCCTTCCTGCTCTTTCCTACATTTCCTATACTGCATAATGGGATCTTATCCACGTAAGCTAAAAATGAGGGGGGGATGGATCATCCTTGCCTCTTCCTTACCCATTTGTTTGCTAAGCCCTGAACGCTGGTTCTCAAAGGTTTTTGGTCTGACTCCCCAGCATCTCCACTCTTAGTACCTCACTTTGCCTGAACTATTAATACTCTCCCATTTGATCTCCCCTTTACCGATCTCACCTTTTCAAATAGGACTGTTTTACTAGGACACACATTTGATTATCTGATTCCTTTGCATTAAAAACATTCACTGATGCCCAAGTACCCACCAGACAATCACATTAATGACATTAGTAGGACACTAAGACCTCAGATAATTTAAATCTGACCTACTCTTCCATATCTCTGCCTTGCTTACTACCTCATATATATCCAAACTCTCACCATACCAAATTATTTTCACTGTTCCCTATATACTCAGTCTTGTTCTGACTTTATGCCTTTGCCAGATACTAGACTATATATTACACGATTTCATTTAAATAAAATGTCCACAAAAGGCAAACTTATCAAGAAAGAAAGCAGATTCTTGATTAATTTGGGGATTGACTGTAAAAGAATATGAGAGATCTTTTTTTTTTTTTTTGGAGACAGAGTCTGACTCTGCTGCCCGGGCTAGAGTGAGTGCCGTGGCGTCAGCTAGCTCACAACAACCTCAAACTCCTGGGCTCAAGCAATCCTCTGCCTCAGCCTCCCGAGTAGCTGGGACTACAGGCATGTGCCACCATGCCCGGCTCATTTTTCTATATATATCTTTAGTTGGCCAATTAATTTCTTTCTATTTATAGTAGAGACAAGGTCTCACTCTTGTTCAGGGTGGTTTCGAACTCCTGACCTTGAGCGATCCGCCTGCCTCAGCCTCCCAGAGAGCTAGGATTACAGGCGTGAGCCACCGCGCCCGGCTAGGCAGGTTGGTTTTGAAGAGCAGAGGGTACAGAGGAATATTTCCCTACAATGCTGAAGAAAGTTGGGGGGTGCTAAGGCTTGGCAAGGGCCATAGCAAACCCAGGGGCCACACTCAGGAGAAGGGGCAGTGTCCACTTGGAGCCAGCAGAACAGAGGCCTGGGGCTGCCAGACTGGACCTCTCAGGTCATTCATTACATTTGCAGTTTACAAGGACGCACACCTAATAGTAAACATTGGCTGGATAAAACAAAACACATGGCCCAGGTCCCCAGTTGGAGAAGCCTAGAATAAAGGCCCTGGAGGGGACAGCCCCTTCTCCATGCCCCTGCAGACTGGACGACTCTGGCCGATCCCCTCTTTCCTCCCCGAGGCTGGGTTCCCAACCCCTCTTGGCAGCCAAAGTGATCTTGCTGCTGCGGCAAGATAATTTATTGAAGTATTGATTTGTGTTTTTGTTCTTGCCTTGTTTTGTTCTCTGCCCATTCCAAGAGGGCAACTGCCACTTGCCTTCTCCAGCCCCAGTGGAGTTTGTGCAGGATCTGGAGTTGGAGTGACCTGGGACCCCCTCCCGGCTTCTGGGCTCTGAGGAGACCCCTGGGGGAGGGGCTGGGGAAGGTTGGGGGCTCAGGCATGGGCGGGGAAGGCTGCATTGGAGCCCAGGAAGGCTGGGAGCAGGACTTCAGGAGACGGTCTCTGTGCACTGGCCTTGGGGAGCCTGGGTCCCAGAGGGGATCATATCAGTGTTCAGGCATCCAGGGGTTCAACCTGTCCCTGGGACCTTGAGAGAAGTTGCTCGTACTTTCTCTCTCTCTAGCAATGTCCCAACTTTCCCAAGATTCCAGCCTATCTCAGATGACACAGAGCAGCCCAGGGGCAGGGTCCTCATCCTTGCTAGGTCTGTGGGTGCCCAGGAACTAGCTGTGCCGACATCAACCTTGTGTCTAGAGGCCAGGGCAGGGCCCATGTGCATTTTAGAAAGAGCCCGCTGGGTCAGGTGGGGGGAGGGTGGAAAGGGGACAGTGTGGCAGCTGAGATGGACAGAGGCTGGTGCCACATCAGGAGGGTCAGGACCCATTGGTGGCAGGAGCTGAGAGGCTCAGGGCTGCACAAGGAAGGAACAGGGACATGCAGGTTTCTGGCTTTGGTTCCTGGTGGCAATGCAGAGAGGAGGTCCGGGAAGGGGCTACAAGCTCAGGAAGGAGAGTGGGGTCCATAGAGCCCAAGTACACAGTCGTGGGGATGGTCTTTCCTGCCTAGCTTGCTTACTTGAAACAGCTCAGCAGCGTTGCTTTAGGGAGCTCTCCTGCTTCTCAGGGTGCAGCCTTCTTGGGTGACCAGTCCAAGTGCTCTGCCCCAAGGGCAAGGGCCAGCAGGACCTAAACCAGGCAGGTGGAACAGAGTTTTGAAAGGACCAAAAACTGGCTGAAGTAGGTCTGCCTGGTGGCAGCCCTCAAAACAAACACCCACAAACTCCTGCCTCTTATACCCCAGACCCATTTCCCTCCACTCTTTCCCCCCACTTCATGAGAGCTGCTGGCAGCCTTTCCATGGGTTCCACATGCCTCTAGGGACTCCTCACAGACACTGATGTCTAGGCAGAGACATGCAGGTGGCTGGGCAGGTCTGGGGCCCAGGAGGGAGGTCCAGGCTGGCTGTGGGCAGGGCAAGGCACCTGCTCCTAGAGGCAGTCCTACCCATGGGAAGAGGCCAGCCCAGGTCTCTCTAGGACCTACTAGGGCCTCCCTACTACTGTCCAGAGCATGGGAGACTGTCCCCACATGCCAACAGCTTCCCCTGGCAGTCACCCAGGCTCAGTGGGACCACCTGCTGGGACTCTGCCTCCTTCAGCCCCTTCACCAGCTGGCCTGCATGCACGTGGCCCCACAGATGCATTCTTGCTCCCTGGGGACCCCAGACTCCACCATTCTGTGCCCTTGCCAGGGGTCATAGCATAGCAACCGTGCTTTCCCCGAGTGAGGAGGAGATGCATCTGTTCCTCATATCTGGACTTCCTCCAGAAGTGAGGGAACACGAAGAGAGTTGCCTATTTCAACTGAGAGATTCTTCCCCCAGCTCCCCTGTCATCTGCACCCTCCTGGCCCTGAGGAGCCCGACTCCTGGCTGCCTGCTCCTCTCCACATCAGTTCCTCCAGGAAATTCTCTCTGTG
>CAUYRT010054057.1:0-14045 GCA_963574885.1 Lepilemur ruficaudatus
CCCTTTGCAGGTGTAGAGCAAATTTAGTGCAGCTCAATGCAGTAAGTGAGTCAGCCATTAACTAAAATCCATTCCCCTTTCTGCTCATCCTTGCTTCTAAAACAGCGCTGTCCAATAGAACTTTCTGCAACAATGGAAATATTCTCTATCTGTGCTGTTCAATAAGGTAGCCACTAGCTACATGTAGCTATCAAACACTTGCAATAGGGTTTGTGTATCAGAGCAATTGAATTTTTAATTTTAATAAAAATTTAAAGAGGTACATGTACCTAGTAGCTGCTTTATTGAATAAAGATAAGGAATGTTTCTAATATTCCTAATAACACAGTACAGTCTAGAAGACTAAAGTTATGAGCCCCAAATTAAGCTAACTAAATGATTCCTCTATGATTCAGAGATGTCAAATTTAAAATACTAGGAGATATTTGTGTGCTTATTGTAATTTTTGCCATTGGGGGACCCCAGTAAAGTGTCATTGTTTTTGGTAAAGTTAGCCATGTTTGTAGTACCAAAAAGTCTTTCTTACGAGGTAATAACTTCTTAGTCATCAGCCTCAAAATAAGTGGCCTGGTGCAGTGCCCATGATAGATGAGTGTTTCTTCCCTGGGCCTCTTTGCCAACTAATAGCTACTTTTCAGATTAAATGCAAATATTTCAACAGGGAAAAATTTTATATATGTGTGTGTCTATACACACACAAACATTCATGTTTATATACTATGTATTATATAAATTATATGTGTATAATATATAAATTTTTAATAAACGTGAAAAATGCTCAACCTCAGTAGTCAGAGTAATACAAATTTAAATGTAGTATTATTTTTTAACTGTCAAAATGCAAATTTTTCAAGATTTATAATACCTTCTTTTGGCAAAGTAGAGGGAAACTGTTATTCTCATATACTGTAGGTAAATGGATACAGCTATTTTCTTTTTTTTTTTTTTTTTTTAGACAGAGTCTCACTTTGTTGCCCGGGCTAGAGTGAGTGCCGTGGCGTCAGCCTAGCTTACAGCAACCTCAAACTCCTGGGCTCAAGCAATCCTCCTGCCTCAGCCTCCCGAATAGCTGGGACTACAGGCAAGCGCCACCATGCCTGGCTAATTTTTTCTATATATTTTTAGTTGTCCAATTAATTTCTTTCTATTTTTAATAGAGACGGGGTCTCGCTCTTGCTCAGGCTGGTTTCAAACTCCTGACCTTCAGTGATCTGCCCGCCTTGGCCTCCCAGAGTGCTAGGATTACAGGCATGAGCCACCGCGCCCGGCCTGGATACAGCTATTTAAAAGGCAGTTTAAATCTAACAAAATCAACGTAACATTTCTGCTTCTGGATACTTGAAATGCTCATTCACAAAACACACTCAAAGACAGACTGTATATGCTAGCATGTTCACATAGCACTGTTGGTAATTGTACAAAATCAGCAACAATTTAAATGTCCAGTAGAGGAATGATTAACTATAGTACATCTTCAGCAATTCAGAGAATAAAGATCTCTATGAACTAACACAGAAAGATCTCTGAGTCCTATTGTAAAGCGAGTTATAAAACAATACGTGTACCTCTTACTGAAACCTATGTTTTATAAGTATATCTAATTAGCTAAAATAGAGTAACACAAACTTTGCTTAGTTTAGGTAAATCTGAGAAGCAAATCATGCTTACAAGGAGTTTTACCATGGACACCTTCAACTTGTCCTCTGAGGTTGTCCCTTTGTGGGCGTAGAGCAGATTCGGTGCAGCTCAATGCAATGAATGAGTCAGCCATCAGCTAAAATCCATTTCCCTTTCTGCTCATCCTATATAGAAAAAAAGCCTGCAAGGATATGCACCATACTGTTGTGACTGCTCACAGTGGTCGTCGCTAGGGAAAAAGAGCAGGTTTGGAGTGAGAAGGTAAAAGGAGATTTTATCTTTTAAGTTCTTGTTTCAATCTTTGTTTACTCAAATCTTTGTTTACTCATATTCTCATGCTTGTACTTAAATTTACATTTTTCTTAACAAACCCAGATCAGTTTTTCTCGAAGTGCTAAAATACTAACTTTTCTCACTGCATATAATTAAGTATATATACCCCTTTCAGAATACATTAACATGTTTAGATGGATGTTTAATAAATAACATATGTCGATGAAAAGGAGAAAAATTCTATTTCCTTTGTTCAGGTGACCTAAAACTACCATTTCAGAAAACAAAATGAACAGCAACCTGGATTCTATACAGGAAAAGGACACAGGCTTCTCTGCTTTCAGATAAGACATTTTACCTTTTATAAATAAATCCTACCCACTCCTAGGAGAGCCACTAGCCACATGAAGGATGAGAATCTGATCACAGATGAGAATCCAAAGAGTCCAGGTACATAGTGTGTGCCAGAAAGCTAGCCCTAGGTTCCTTGGAATCTTAGACATACTATTAGAATCTTAAACTAGCAGTCCAGAAAATTCTCAGTCTTATTCTGTAAGATATTTCTACCATCATGGTGTACCCACATAGATGTCTGTTCCTATACTCCTATGATACTCTAACTTTCAGAATTTGGGGAACACGGTATTGGTAGATCAGTAGGGGAGAGTAGGGGTTTTCTAATCATTACCTACATTTAAATTTTGCCTCCCCTGTGACAAGTACTTGATTTTTAAAGAGTTTCCATATCCTCATCTCTAAGATACAGAGTAAAATCTACCCTTCTCAGTTACTGAAAAGATTAGCAATAAAGCATATAAAATACCTCAAACAGTAATGATCTATCTACTCAAACAGTGATCTATTCTAAAGTGATTTATCAAGAGTCTGACACAGGTATGAAACATTTTTATTATCAGCATAGTACAGTATTCAAGGATTCTATCAAGCAATCTTCAAAATATATCCTCCAAGGAGAGCAAGTCTTTTTTGTGGGATACATACACGCATACCATGCCTAGGAAGGATCTAATCTCTGGTTTTTACTACCCTTCTCTTTTCTCTCTTCCTTTTCTCTCTCTTTACATTCAGAAGCTTCTTCCTTAAATCTTAAGGTCCTTTCGTAAGCAGTCCTTGCAACTGATCAGTTGAGTGCTGTTTTTTCCTCTTTATAAAATTATTAGACTTTGCCAAGACTTCTGTTTCTTCATAGAGGTTTTCCATTTTTTTTCCTCCACATGGCTCTTTTTATTAATTGACTCATATTAGGGGCAGATCAGTTTGCTGGGGATAAGAAAATGTTGAAAAACACAGCAAATAAGACACAAGCCAAATAAGCAGCAATTGCTATCCAAAACCTTGGGTCTTTCAGCAGTGCTTTATCAAAGCAGCTAAACACGGTGTAACCTATGGACATTCCAGCAAATCCACCGGCAATGTGAGCTGCAAAAGACACCTTTGGAGAAAAGGGGAGAAAATGGAAATAAGTGAAGGAAATGCTAATTGCATATTTCAGTTGCATTTCTCTTACTTAAACACAAATGCCATCACAGTCAAACAAGAGTCCTAAAACTCTGGAGAACGAGGGGGTTAGGCTAAAGAGACACAAAACTCCATGTACACAGAGAGGAGATGCTCTAAAACATGCAAAGCTAAGTCATTTTCACCCATTCTCTGAGTACACAAGACAGAGCCATTGTTTCTCATTCTTCTTGATCATCATTGCATTTAGGACGGTTCTATATAATGCCAACCAAGAGAATAGGAGCTGAGTTGCCCTAAGGGATTTCTATAGAAACATAAGTGGGGTGTCAGAATTAATAACACAAGTAATAACATACACACAAATACTCAAACAGAAACTACCAAATTCAAAGACTAATTCCAGCAAAACTGGAAATCTTTGTCAGTTTTTATCACAAATTTATATGGACCCAAATTTTCATTTCTGTTTTTCCAATCTGCTTTTTATTCTCTGTGAACAGGGCTTCTCTCCTGTTTTGGAGTAGCTAGTAAGATGGCAGGTGCAGTGGAGTTGAGCCCATTGGTCAGGGATATGACAGAGTTAAGTGAGAAGGACAATCCAAAAGTCTGATTTCCTTAGGAATTTTCTTAACTTGCAAATGGAAATCTGACTGCCCTAAATCACAGAGTGGTAGTCTCTATCTGATGACTCTTTTTGATGGGTAAATTAAAAAAGGAAGAAACTGAACTCACCGGAGACCCATTTGCAGGGACAAAGAACCTTCTGTACAGAGCAAATCCCATGTCTGACGCAACTAGAAGGAAAAACACCCCAATGAAGCCCCAGGATCTCTGCAACAGTATACCAAATGTTTTTGGTTCCCATAATAATAATAATAGCTAACATTTATTGAGACTTACTCTGTGCCAGGTGCTGTTCTAATAGATCTACATGTATTAACTCATTAATCCTCATGGCAACCCTATGAAATAGATACTATCCCATCTTATAGATTTATTCATCCAAGTATTTATTGACCATCTTCTATGTGCCGGGCATTATTCTAGCTGTTAGTATAGAGCAATGGAGAGATGAGACAGCACTACCTCACGGAGCTAACAGTCTAGTGGGTGGGAGGCAGACAAACAAGTAAAACATACAGTTTTACTGTTAAATGGTGCTAAATGCTATGGCGAAAATACAAAGAGAGGAAAAAGAACTGGGAATGCTAGGTATAGGATGTGATTTTTTAATAGGAGGGTCAGGAAGGCTCTCTCTGAGAATATGACATTGGACAGAAATAAGGGAGCAAGCCGCACTGATATTTGAAATAAGAGTCTTCCAGGCAGAGGGAAGAGCAAGTGCAAGTCCCTTAAGGCAGGAATGTGCCTGGTGTGTTTGAGGAACTCCAAGGCAGTTGACAGTTGATCTGCCTGGACCTGTGGTTTTCAAAGTGTGGTTCTTTCCAAGGCAAGCAGCCTCAGCATCATCTGGGAACTTACTGGAAATGAAAATTCTCAGGCCCACCCTAGATCTATTGAACCAGAAACCTTGAGGGTAGGGCTCAGCATTCTGTCTCCTAACAAGACCTCCAGGCCACTCTGGACTAGAGTTAGGGATAAAGTGGTAGGTGATGAGATCTGGTTAAGCAGCAGGGGACAGATTATGTAGGGACCTTATGAGCCATTGTAAGGACTTCGACTTTGAATGATAGGAAGGCTTTGAAAGCTTTTGAGCACAGGAGTGATATGATC
Organism: Lepilemur ruficaudatus; assembly: GCA_963574885.1. Taxonomy (NCBI): domain Eukaryota; kingdom Metazoa; phylum Chordata; class Mammalia; order Primates; family Lepilemuridae; genus Lepilemur; species Lepilemur ruficaudatus. The sequence continues at coordinate 5,128 of CAUYRT010054057.1, forward strand.
TGATGTATGTTTTAAAAGATCATTCTGGATGCTATTAATATATAGGAAATAGACCATAAGAGAGCAAGAGCAGGAGACCAGCTAGAAGAATACTATCGCAGCAATCCAAGTGAGGAATGATGGTGGCATTTTACACATAAAGAAACCAAGGGCCGGGCGGACGGTGGCTCACGCCTGTAATCCTAGCATTCTGGGAGGCCGAGGCAGGAGGATTGCCTGAGCCCAGGAGTTTGAGGTTGCTGTGAGCTAGGATGGTGCCACGGCACTCTAGCCCGGCAACAGATTGAGATTCTGTCTCAAAAAAAAAAAAAAGAAAAGAGACCAAGACACTGAGGCTCCACTCTCATCCACCATGCTAATTGCCTCTCATTACCATCAGGAGTACTGAAGGTGGGCTATGCAAGGACATTCTCCAATGGAACCGTGAGAGCCAGAACTTAGACATTCTTTAAATAAGTCAGATCTGTGCTGCAAAAGGAGCTTCCGGTTTCTTGGCCTAGAAGAACTCTGCCCTACATGTAGAAACATCTCTTGCAGACAACACATTCCACACCCATCCCCCAATTCCCTGTGCTCTACTTAGTGAGCCACTGTGTCCTAGGAGATGGAAAGGCCTAGTCCTTGCCTTTGGGAAAATAGCATCAGGATCACGTGTTCTGGCTAGTTCCCTTTCCAATACTGTATTGACATTGAGGTCACTGGACAGAAATTGAGGTCGAGGAAGTACTCAATATTAATTTCACTGTAAATGACAGTCACACGAAGTGCTGGATAAATGAGGCTGTATCATAGTTTCAATCTGCTGTGTTTCCTGATCCAGTGTAACTAATATACAAATAGGAAAAAGTTCCTATATTGTGGATAATTGAGCTCTTGATACCAATTAGCAAAATCATTTTTTTTTTCTTATGTGGACAGCCAGAATCTTAGGCTTTATCACATGTAACCTCTGCCTTGGCTTTCAAGTCTGACCCCAGGATCTGTCTTTCTCCCCACAGCCGTCGTGTGGGTACAGCTTGAACTGGAGCAGGTCCGTAAACACAAGTGACTGTCCCACCTCTGTTCTTGTTTTCTTCTACCTTGTTAGGGCCTGCTGTCATCCAAAGTCCCCCCTTACCTTCAGACTCAGCTAAACTTCCACCGCCCTCTCCTCATCCTTGCTAAACTCCTTCAGCTTGAAGTGCTAGAATTCTCGGACATTAGTCACCCTCCTAGTTTCTGGGCCTCTCAGTTCCTAGACCCTCCACTCTCTCATCTTCAGTCCTCAACCACCACTCCATGTTTGTATAGTAGACCAGTTTTGTCTTCTTCATCCGAAAATTTAGAAATTGAGGAAGAAGATAGATCGTATCAGTGGTTTCCAGGCTTTCCCTTTGCAGGAAAAAAAAAAAATACATATATATATATGTGTATATATATATGTGTGTAGATATATATATATATATATACACATATATATATAGAGAGAGAGAGAGATTCCAATATATGAAAGAGAAAGTCCAGTATACAAAACATAAGTGAAGGGAGTGCCTTGAGCTCTATTCCCTTGGCTTCCCCCACTTCAGAAAGACACAAAAAGCAAAAACATCATGTAGCCACCTCTAAAAACTACCCCTAAAGGTCTGTGAAAACTCCTCCATTTACCCCTTTCTGCTTAAGGCCAGAAGGCTGACAGTTCTTTCCGACTCTAAACTAGCAATCATCTTATCTTCCTGGTTAGTGTTTGGGAAATGTTAAAAGGCCTTCTGAAGGCTGAACCAATAAAACTGAAGGTATTATGAAAGTTGATTATGTGAAATGGATCTTATCAAACCCAAATAAATCAGAGTTGCAGGGCCAGGGGGCAAAAGAATTCAGGGTACATAGCAAAGCTCCAACAATTGAATTCTCTGCAAGACCAGCTGCTGAAACTACCTGCTATAACCTTAAGACCAGCTTTACCTAATAGCTGCTGAAATGACCTGCCATAGCTTTAGTTCTATTTCTTCCTTTCTACCACCATCACGCACCAGTCACAGCTTGCAGGCTCTCAAAAGCTGCTCTAGTGTCAATAGTCTTTCTTTCAAAACAATACATAACATATCTCTTTCTAATAAAACTCCCAGCCTTTTCTTCCTTCTTTGGAAATACCAAAGACCACCCAGGTCTGTGTGTATTCCCCGAATTTCAATTCAGTGACTCCAAATAAAACATTTAATTTACAGATTCGTCTCCATATTTTATTTTGACTTCAACAATATAAAGTGTTCCCACAACACACTTACTTATCAAGATGATGATCAGTAGTCTGACAATTCCAAAGGCAGGAATCATTTCACGAAAATTCTTGCAAAGAGATAAAATAATTATAAAAGCTATCCATTGGTAAGTGAAACCCACTACTCCCTCTTCAGCTGCCTTTCATTTAAAATTTGCAAAAAAGCATGAGTGTAGCAGCCAAGCTTCCAAATGTATTTGGAAAGTACAATGCTAGTATACTTTGGAGAACAAAACGAAACATGATGTTTAATTTCATGGTATAAACTACACAACAATTTATTAGGTGATGATAATCTAAATACAAGTAATATAAAATCAACACTTAACATGTCAATAAATAAATAGATAAAATCCCGGCAGGGTGGCTCATGCCCTTAATTCTAGCACTCTGGGAGGCCAAGGTGGGAGGATGCTTGAGGCCAAGAGTTGGAGACTAGCCTAGGCAACTTAGCGAGACCCTGTCTTTACAAAAAATTTAAAATTAGCCAGAATGGTGGCTCGCATCTGTAGTTCCTAGCTATTTGGGAGGCTGAGACAGAAGGACCACTTGAGCACAAGAGTTGGAAGTTGCAGTGAGTTATGGTCATGCCACGGCACTCCAGCCTGGGCAACAGAGTGAGACCCTGTCTCTAAAAGAAAAATAAATAGATAAATAAATGCTATCAAACTAAGTTTGATGAAATATTTCTAGCTGGGCTCAGTGGCTGACACCTGTAATCCTAGCACTCTGGGAGGCCAAGGCAGGAGGATCATTTGAGCTCAGGAGTTCAAGACCAGCCTGAGCAAGAGCGAGACCCTGTATCTACTAAAAATAGAAAAATTAGTCACATGCCTGTAGTCCCAGCTACTCAGGAGGCTGAGGCAGGAGAATCACTTGAGCTCAGGAGTTTGAGGTTGCTGTGAGCTAGGCTGACACCACAGCACTGTAGCCCGGGCAACAGAGCAAGACTCTGTCTCCAAAAAAAAAAAAAAAACCGAAATAGTTCCTAGTTTTTTTGGTTAATATTCATTTGATACCCCTTTATCCTCTTTTACAGTAGTAGTTAGCAAAGACTTAACTAAAATGTAAGTATTACCTAAATTTTTTGAGATAATTTCAAAAGTATTGAAAATGTTGGTCAAAAACCATTGTTTGGTTTTAGCTTTGAAAATGTTCAGTCTAGCTTGCAGTATACACCTATGTGTCACTAGAGAACTGCTGAGTCAGACATTTCTACTTTAATGTATTGAGTTACTTCTCCCTTCCCTTTCAAATTGTTAACTCTCTTCCCAAGGAGTAAAGATGCTGAAATAGGTATATTTATTCTAAATCAATTATTTTCAAATTCTTATGACCATGACCTACAGTAAGAAATTATTTGCAAAATAACCCAGTGCACACATAAATCAACAGTACTTATCCTTATTACATGTGGTACAGATATGCACTGATTTTTTTTTTTAATTTTGTTTAATTTTTGGCAGCAATCCCTTAAACTGAGTTTATGTGCATTCATGGGTTACAATGCAAAGTTTAAAAACCATTTTTCTAAGTGATTTCTATGTTTGGAACAGTTTTATAATTGCTTGACATTTTTCTTACTACAGTGTTTTTAAAAGTATGCCCAAAAGGTTAAAGGGTTAAGAACTAATCAGGATTTTAACCTGTTTTAAAAAGTGGTTGGCATTCTCACATACTATCATGGGAGTGTAAAATGAAATGCCACCTTTGGAGGGCAATTTGGCATGTACATGTAAAAATTTAAAGCCCTTTTTTTTTAGACAGGGTTTCACTCTGTCACCCAAACTGGAGTACAGTGGCATGATCAGAGCTCACTGCAACTTCCAACTCCTGGGCTTAAGCAATTTTCCTGGCTCATCCTCCCTAGTAGCTAGGACTGCACCATGCCCAGCTAATTGTTTTATATTTTGTAGAGATAGGGTCTCACTATGTTGCCCAGGTTGGTCTCGAACTCCTGGCCTTAAGCAATTCTCCTGTGTTGGCCTCCCAAAGTGCTGGGATTACAGGCATGAGCCACCATGCTGAGCCAGTTTAAAGACTTTATCCAGTAAATCCACTTCTAGAAATTTATCCTGCCAAAAAAAATCACACAAATGAAAAAAAATAAATAAATTTAAAAGAACATTTCCAGCATTATTTGTAACTATGAAAAGCTGGAATCAACCCAAATCTTTTCCAATGAGAGATTCATTAAATAAATCGTGATGCGGCTATTAATATATAGAGGATTCTACGGAGCACCTGCAAAGACTGAGGGGGATCTTTGTACTGACCTGGGTAGATGGTCAGGATACTCTGTGCTAAAATGCAGAACGATGTAAGGGTGATTCCACTGTGTAATGCTAATATTGGTAGGATTTTGAATACACATAGAAAAAGGTCTAAAAGGATATATATAAAACCGTCAACAACCTCTCTTCAACTCCCCCACCACCACCACCACCAAACTTTTAACAAATACTATATTGGGGACCTTGACTTTCTGGTTTATTCTAAATTTTATTTAGTACCCATTACTTTTGAGATGAGAAAAAAAAGATAAATTATGAAAGGAAAATTCTGGTGGGCATACAATTCTCAGAAAGATGAATGCTCAGTATAATTTTTGTTTTTTAAGAGACAGGGTCTCGCTGTGTTGGCCAGGCTGGAGTTCAGTGGCCATTCACAGGCACGATCATACTGCAGCCTTGAATTCCTGGCCTCAAGCGAGACGACAGGCATGCACCACCGTTCTGGCTTTCAGTAAATATTGATAAATGACAATTCCCTGAGCCAAGTAACAGTTTTTGTTTGTTGTCCTTTTTTTTTTTTAATAAAAAGCCGATAGACTTCATCTCCAAAGTTCTTACCACTAGAACATTCATGAAATAGCCTCCCATCAGAGCATAGACTCCTCCTGAAGCACCCACAAGAGATTTGAGTGGGTCAAATATGGAGCTGGCAAGGGATCCTAAAGAAATAAAACACAAAGAATCAGACTTGACTGTAAGAGTATGCAAGATAAATTTTTCTAATCTAAGATAAAAGCTTGGGAAGTTTGGTCCATTATCACATTAACAAACACCAAATTCATTTTATCCCTTTCATGCAGTAGAAGTACAGCTTTGTAAGCTAACTACTGCAATTTTTCTGAAACATTAAATGTTCATTAGAAAGCAATTTAACAGTAACAAGAGCACAGACTCTGGAGCCATAATTACCAGCTGTGTGACTTGAGGAAGTTATTTAACCTCTCTGTGCCTCAGTTTCCCTACCTACAAAATAGAGCTATTAATAGAACTTACCAAAATGGATTGCCAGGGGAAGTAAATAAACTGACAGATGTATCGTGCTTAGAATGCTACCTAACGTGTAGTATATACTTGTTAGCTGTTGTTTCAACATATCCTACACATTTAGTCAAAACGATCAAAATACCTGAGACATTCAAACATTTCATTATCTAATGGCTATCTGTCTCTCTCTGTTTTTTTTTTTTTTTTTGTTTTGAGACAGTGTCTTACGCTCTTGCCTGGACTAGAATGCCATGGCATCAGCCTAGCTCACAGCAACCTCAAACTCCTGGGCTCAGGCGATCCTCCTGCCTCAGCCTCCCGAGTAGCTGAGACTACAGCCATGTACCACCACCACCATGCCCAGCTATTTTTTTATATATTTTTTAGTTGTCCAGCTAATTTCTTTCTATTTTTAGTAGAGATGGGGTCTCGCTCTTGCTCAGGCTGGTCTCAAACTCCTGAGCTCAAACAATCCTCCCACCTTGGCCTCCCAGAGTGCTAGGATTACAGGCGTGAGCCAGCACGCCCGGCCTATCTAATGGCTGTCTTTCTCAATGAGCCATGATGTGGCCTCATAATCCTTCTCAATATACTATTCAGTCAGATTCCCCAAGCAAGATGAATCCTGTTTGCTAACTCAATCCTAGATATCGTGGACCAAAACAAGACTTTACAAACCACCTTATACAAACGCTAAGATGTTCTCTTTGTACTGCTTAGTTCTATCACGTGGTCTCTTCCTTTCAGGGCCCTCCTTCATTCCTTAGGATACAATACAATAAAATACCTACTTTGAGCAAGAAAAACAGTGTGTTCTTAGGAATCTTACAAATAGTGGAGCAAACAACTATTATAAAATGGAGAATATAACCACTACTATGACTAAAATGTAATAAATTGGCTGTATAAGCACTGAGGAAGGAATGACTTTCTCAGCAGAAGCCTGGAATCCCTGCTACTCTGAGAAGAAGGAGATAGCATTTTGATTAAACTTGGAAGAATGGGGGAGGCAAGCAAAACACACAAAAAAATTAAAAATACACTTGGAAGAATCTTTAAGATTTGGATAAGGAAAACAAAGGAGAAGAAGGTATTCAGGACCTAGGGAACTGAAAAAGCAAAGACATGGAAACAGAGTTATAGGGATGACAGTAGATCAGTGAGAAGTAGTCCGGGAACATTGATTCTCAAATGCTAACCTAGAGACTAGGGCTGGAGTGGTTGTATCATAATCTCATGGGAAATTTATTTTTAAAATACAGATACAACTGTCTATTTCTGGCCATGATGGAATAACAAGAATGGGATTTACCTTCCTATGTGAAAAAGCCAAAAGCACTGGACAAAATACATGAAACAATGTCTTCAAGATACTGGACATCAGACAACAAAGAACAGTGAACCCTGAGAGACAGGAAATAAATTAGATGAGCTGTATCCAATGAAGAGAGAATTCCGGTACAGAAAAAATATTTGAATAAATTACGATTGAATTTTTTCCAAAGTTTGATGAAAGCTATAAAGCCACAGATCCAAGAATCTCAACAAACCCCAGGCACAAGAAACGTGAGGAAATGTATACCAAGGTACAACAAAATCAAATTGTTCAAGACTAGTGAACATCTTAAAAGCCTCTAGAGTAAAAAGACATGTTTCACACTAAGGAACAATGATAAGGATGATATCAGATTTCTCACTGAAAACAATACAAGTGAGAAAACAGTGGAGCAACATCTTTAAAGTATTGAAAGAAAAATATTATCAAAGCGTATTTCTACATCCAGTAAAAATATCTTTTAAGTATGAAGATAAAATAAGGATTTTTTTTCATATACAGAAAGGCTGAAAGAATTGATGACCTGCAGACCCATATAACAAAAAATGTTTTATGAATTTGCTAGTGGTAAGAACTTTGGAGATGAAGTCTATGGGCTTTAATTAAAAATTCCTAGCACTTTGGGAGGCTGAGGCAGGAGGATCACTTGAGACCAGGAGTTTGAGACCAGCCTGGGCAACATAGTGAGACCTGGTCTTTACAAAATTTCTTTTTAATTGGCTGGGCATGGGGTTTTGCTCCTATAGTCCCAGCTACTTGAGAGGCTGAGGCAGGAGAATCATTTGAGCCCAGGAGTTCAGGGTTGCAATGAGCTATGATCCCACCACTGCACTCCACCCTAGGCAATTAAGCAAGACCCTGTCTCAACAAAAAAATTATTTGTACTTAGGCTGGGCGCGGTGGCTCACGCCTGTAATCCTAGCACTCTGGGAGGCCGAGGAGGGAGGATTACTCAAGCTCAGGAGTTCGAAACCAGCCTGAGCAAGAGCGAGACCCCCGTCTCTACTAAAAATCAAAAGTAATTAATTGACCAACTAAAAATATATAGAAAAAATTAGCCGGGCATGGTATTCCCAGCTACTCAGGAGGCTGAGGCAGAAGGATCACTTGAACCCAGGAGTTTGAGGTTGCTGTGAGCTAGGCTGACACCACGGCACTCTAGCCCAGGCAACAGAGCGACACTCTGTCTCAAAAAAAAAAAAGAAAAAAATTATTTTTACTTCATTAATGGTATAAAAGGGCGCAGTGGCTCACGCCCATAATCCTAGCAATCTGGGAGGCCAAGACAGGAGACAGGAGGATAGCTCGAGGTCAGGAGTTCAAGACCAACCTGAGCAAGAGCAAGACCCAGTCTCTACTAAAAATAGAAACTAGCTGGACAGCTAAAAATATATACAACAATTTAGCCGGGCATGGTGGCACATGCCTGCAGTCTACTCGGGAGGCTGAGGCAGAAGGATTGCTTGAGCCCAGGAGTTTGAGGTTGCTGTGAACTAGGCTGACGCCACGGCACTCTAGCCCGGGTGACAGAGCAAGACTCTGTCTCCAAAAAAAAAAAAAAAAACTTTCGATGAGTAGTGTCATTAAATAAGTTTTGTTATTTTTGAAAATCCTGGTTAAATATGACACAAAGGGCCGGGCATGGTGGCTCATGCCTGTAATCCTAGCACTCTGGGAGGCCGAGGCAGGAGGATGGCTCAAGGTCAGGAGTTCGGAAACCAGCCTGAGCAAGAGCGAGAACCCGTCTCTACTAAAAATAGAAAGAAATTAATTGGTCAACTAAAAATATATAGAAAAAATTAGCTGGGCATGGTGGTGCATGCCCGTAGTCCCAGCTACTGGGGAGGCTGAGGCAGGAGGATCGCTTGAGCCCAGGAGTTTGAGGTTGCTGTGAGCTAGGCTGATGCCATGGCACTCTAGCCTGGACAACAGAGTGAGACTCTGTCTCAAAAAAAAAAAAAAAATATGACACAGAAATGCAAAGATTTCATCTTAAATTCTGTTATTTTCGATAGAAAATTTTCTCTTAATGGCTCTCATAGCCGAA
>CAUYRT010054058.1:0-35038 GCA_963574885.1 Lepilemur ruficaudatus
AATTAGGGGTCTCAATAGTGGAAAGGAATTCCTCTAAAACTGATTTATGTGATTAACTGTACACCTCAGTAAATTCACTGAAAATCATTTAATTGTACACTTAAAATGGAGTAAAGGCATGATATGTAAAGTATACTTCAATAAAGAAAAAAATTAAAAAAAATAACAATAAAGAGAAAAATATAAATATGCTATTTAAATTAAGGACTTTTTAAAAAAAATATGGTGTGTGTGTGTGTGTGTGTGTGTGTACACACACTGTGGAGTACTACTCAGCCATAAAAAGGAAAGAAATAATGTCTTTTGCAGCAACTTGGATAGAACTGGAAGCCATGATCCTAAGAAAATTATCTCAGGAATGGAAAAACAAATACCTCATGTTCTCACTTATAAGTAGGAGCTAAACGAGGGGTATATATTGTCATAAAGTGATATATAGGAAATTGTAAACTAAGAAGAGGGAGGGAGAATGGGGGTAAGAGATAAAAATCTACCTCTCAGATACAATGTACACTATTCTGGTGACAGGTACACTGAAAGCCCTGACTTCAGCCTGATATAATTTATCCATGTAACAAAAAACACTTGTACCCCTAAATTTTTTGGAAAAAAAAATCTCATTCTGGACTAGGGATTGGCAAACAAAGCCAGATAGTAAATATTTTAGATTTTGTGGACCACATACAGTCTCTCCTGCAATTATCCATCTTGCTGGTGTAGCATGAATGGAGCCATGACAATATGTAAACAAATGGGTGTGGCTGTGTGCCAATAAAACTTTATTTGCAGAAACAGACTGCAGATCTGATACTGCCTGGGGGCTGTGGTTTTATGAGCTCTGCTCTAGATCATGTCATTTTATACAATCTTCATTTACATTTTGAGGAAAGAGATGATGGCCCAAGTGCTGAGCTATTTGTAACTGGCACCAACTGCTTTTTCTTAAAGTTGAATTAACCCCTCACAATATGCTGTTCTGGTGTGGCTGTGCAAATTTGGACTGTCTGCAATTTCCAGCCTCCTGTGCTTGAACATACTCATTGCTGTCTCCCATCCCAAATCTGTGTCTCACCTTTCCAATCTTAGCTGGCTACTCAGGGACCCGAAAATGAAGCTGAGAACAACTTACAAGGGCTTCACTAATGCAGTGAATCGCTATTTTGACAAGCTGATTTCCAGGATAGTACCACTCCAGGTAAAACCCAATCCCCCATCTCTAAGACCAAGGGCAGTGATTGCCTGGATTGGTTTCCTGGATAGGGTTAACTTACTTTCTGTACTCTCAGGAACAGGAAGCATATGCAACAGCTAATTCCAATTCCTTATTGTAAAATGACAGGTTTTAATTGCTCTTCTTTTATGCCTTTCCTGCACCGGCTGCCCAACTGAACACTCACATACTTAGATCTACCTTTTTCCTGGCTGGAAGGACACTTGGAACTACACTCTGTATATATTTATTTTGTCTTGCCCATTATTTATTTGCTCTCTTTATTGCCATAATTGGAAATTAGTGATTATCCTCAAAATGTCTTCATTTATCTCCTAATGATAGCTACATGTGTCAGTCCTTCACAAACAGTAGATTATACAGATGACCTTAGGTCAGTGGTTTTATAAAAGTTGCAATTTACTTAGTTTTTAATATACCTCTCTGCAATAAAACCATTGTGTATATTACTTAAGTGGAAATAATATGCCACTATAGTTCTAAAATGGCTAAAAAACATAAAATGGACTATATACTGGGTAGAAAATGAGTAGAGAGGAGTAACAAGTACATAGCATCTATTAGGTGTCAAGCTTTGCTCTAGGTAATTAACATTTACTTAGCATATTTTATCCTCACAGGGATCATTTGAAGGAGACATTGTAGATAGAATGGAGGCAATGACAAGGCTTGCACATGGCCAGGACGAGGTTCCACGTGGTATGAATTTACTGGGAACAGAGTTGGTTCCTAACATTATGAGTGTCTCAGAGTTAATTAGACTCAAGGAAGCCATTGAAACTCATAAGTGACTTAAGAACATAAATTAATGTGCCATGTGGGGTGTAGTAGAGATTGGCCTTTACTGAGACTAGAGCGATACTGTTTAATATGATAGCCATAGCCACATGTGCCTACTTAAATTTAAACTAATTACAATTAAATAAAATAAAAAATGTAGTTTCTCATTTGTACTAGCCACATCTCAAGTGCTCAATGGCCACACATGGCTGGTTGCTACCATATTAGACAGTGCAAATATAGAACTTTTTCTTCTTTGCACAAAATTCTACTGAACAATGCTAGACTAGAATGCTCACCCCATCCCTAATTTAGGACTTCTTAGTCTTAGAAATCTTGACTGAAAAACTAAATTAATAATCAGAAAGTTGCTTAGTAAGCATGAAACCAGGCCCTGAGGAGGTTAGGAGGTCTTGACAACATTCTATAGACCTCACGAATCACCACTTCCTTACAACTGAATACCTTTCTTTTAGAACTTTCAGTTGTGTTTTTCAGACTCAGGGTCTCTTGCTTCAGATAATTCCAGGTACTGTCAACTTCTGGATCTTTCCTCTTTTCTGTTTTCTAGTCTGTTGGATTCCTCATTGGTTGGATAGGAAGGGGAAAGGGAGAAACAGGTTTTGAAAAAGTCCCTCGATGTTTGTGGGGGATATGCAATTTGAAGGTTTGAGAAACACTGTTTTAGGCTTTGTTTCTTTTTTTCTTCCTTATCAGGGTTTAAAATATAGTCAGTTATTCCTTGTTAAATATCCTCCCATTTCAATTCTCTGCATCTAAAGTTTCTCCTAGGTCATGGTGACCGGCTTTCGGTGTGCAAACACTTCAGTTACACTTATACATAGTCCTGGACCTTGCATTATTGGCATGAGTTTAATTCTTAAGTGTCAACAATATTTTTCTTATCTAGGAGGGGTACCTCGTGATTGTCTCATGTATGGTTCCAAGAGTGGATTGAGGAAGTGCCAAGTGGGCACAGTGAAATTTGCCTAGGAAGTGAGAGGTGTAAGATATGGAGAGAAGATACGTTAGCTGACCAGGATTTTGAGTTGAGAGAGCTATAAAGATAGGGGATAACTGAGCATGTTAACATTGACTGAACGGGACAATAAGGAGGGAGGATTTAAAGATATTTGCCAAAGGACATGATTGCAAGGGCAGAAGGGGCTGCGATCAACACAGAGTTGGGAGTAGCAGAGAACCATGAGGAACGCCAACATTAAGAGGTGGGTAGGACAAAAGGAGCCCACAAAGGAGCCTGAGGAAGAGTAACCAGAGCTAGGAGAGAATGGATTACAGAAGACAGCCAAAGAGAGGGTTTCATGAATGAGGAAATGGCCAAGAGTATCAAATGTTGCTAAGAGAACAATTACATTAGGACTAAAATTTCGTGATTGAATTTAGCAAAAAGAAGGCCAATGTTAATAATTTAGGTGGAATGGAAAGAATGAAAGTGAGGCTACAGTGAGTAAAGGAGTAGATGGGAGGATGGGTCAAGAGTGAGTACAGAAATAATTCACAAAGTTTGGCCATGAAGGTGAAGAGGGCAAGACGATGCTAACTGGAGGGGGAGTGGTCCAGGAAAGTTATTTAAAACATAGCACCTTAAGTCAATTTAAATGATGATGAGAAAGGTTCAGTGAGGAAAGAGATGAAGATATAGAAGACAGAAGGGATACACCAAACAGCAACGTTCCTGAGAAGTGGGAAGGAGATGAGATCCAGCACACAGGAGGTGAGATAACCCCTAGAAAGGATGGCAGACACCTTAGTCCTGATGCTGTCTCTGGTGCTTCAGTGGAAAGATGGTTCTGAAAGTTTGAGGCCCCGTGCTTAATACATTGAATTAGGGAAAAAATAAGGGGAGTTAATTATTTAAGCAATATTAGGAAAGATAGGATTCCAAGGATATGATTTCTTCCCTGCGGTGACTGCTACCTTAGTGTGAGAGAAATTGCCAGAACTGTATTGCAACTTGAGGTTGACTTTAGGAATGTATTATTTCTATGGCACTCCAGATATGTGTGTGCTTAGTAAACTCAGAAAATCCAGTCTTTTCCCACCCTTACCTCACTCTAAAACTCTCATCTCCTTGACTCTCAGTATAACCAGGGTGGTCCCATCATTGCTGTGCAGGTCGAAAATGAATATGGTTCATATTATCTGGATAAAAGGTACATGCCATATGTTAAAAAGGTAAGTGCTCCTTTAATTTTTCTCCATATTTACACACTTACTTTCTCGCTGTTAGTTTGTGGAGCAAACATATCCTGAGTACCTGTAGGTTTCATGGAACCATGGGATATGAAGATGAATAAGGTCCCGTTTAATTTTTCCATGCATTTACCTTCTAGAGAAGGGACTGGAAACTACCTGCATAATTCTAGTGTAAGGCAAGGAAGTGATGTTGAGATATCTTTCCTTTCTGTTGATATCATAGCTCTATTTTGGTTGATGTTTGCATGATACATATTTTTCTATTCTTTTACTTTTAAATTTTTTGTATCCATGATTTAAGGTACATGTCTTTAAAGTAGTATATAATTACAATTTGTTTTTGTTTTGTTTTTTCATGAAAATTCTTGTCTCATAAAGGAGGTATTTGGTTTGTTCACATTTAATGTAATTGCTGATATATTTGCATATAAATCTTATTTTATTTCTATATGTTCTATCTGTTCTATGGTCTCTTTTCTTTCTTGTGTCCTTTTGGATTGACTATTTTTTTATTAACCATTTTCTCCTTTACTAGCTTTTTATACGTTTTCACTATTCTTTTAAAGTTTGCCATACAGATCACAGTTTCCATCCTTGAATTGTTAACAACTAAGTTGAAAGGTTTGCCAATTCCAGGGCAAAGCAAGAACCTTAGCACAATTAATTGCCTTTTCCTCTCTCCCACCTTACGTACCATTCTTATCATTTCATTTAATGTTATATATATATATATATATTTTAGACCTGCAACATTATTGTCATTTTTATTATTAAGTAGAATTAATAGTCATTTAGAGTTACCCACATAATTTACTTTTTGTTGCTTTTACCCTCTGCATCTCTAAACTTACATCTCTCTTGTTTTCCTCTGCCTTTAGTGTTTTCTTTGTTGCATGTATACTGGTAACAAATTCTTTCACTTTTTCTGAAAGAATTTCACAATAAGTCTAGTTCACAATCAGTTTTGAAGTACATTTTTGCTCTAAGTAGAATTCTAAGTTGGCACTTATTTTTTTTGGGGATTCTGCTGGTATCCATTGTTTCTGTTAAGAAGTGAGTTATCAATAACATTATTGTTCCTCTGAAGGTAAAGTGTCTCTTTGCTTCTGGCTGATTTCAATACTTTTTTCTTTGGTTTTCAGCAATTTTATTAAGATATGCCTAGGCCATATATGCCTAGGTGTGGTTTTCTTTCTACTTATCCTGCTTACATTTTTTGCACTCTTCAATTTTTGGTTTGAAGTCTTTAATCTGTTTTGGAAAATTCTTAGCAATTATGCTCTGTTTTCTTTCCCCTCTCCTCTGGCATTTCAATTACACAAATTTAGATGTTTTTGTCATATTCCATATATATATTATACTGTTTTCTGGATGATTTCTTCTAAATTATCTTCTAATTCATTAATTTTCTCTTTAGGTTTGTCTAATTTGATGTTAAACTCATCCTAGTAAGTTCTTAATTTCAAATATTTTAATTTTTAGGTCTAGAATTTTTATTTGATTTTTTTACAGTTTTCATTGCTTTGCAAAATTTTCTAACTTTTATTTAGTTTCTTGAACACATTAATTATAATTATTTCAACATCTACATCTAACAAACCTAATATTTGAGCTCCTATTGATCTGTTTCTGTTGTATTTTTTCTCATGGTTTCAGTAAAGTATTCTGGTATGCCTAATAAGTTTTTAATTTAATGTCAGACATTTATTTATGAAAACGTTGAGATCATTTGAGGCTCTTGATCATCTTCCAGATGGATTCATTTTTGCTTCTGACAGGTATTTGCAATAATTTGAAGGTGAGCTTCAATCCTTGTGTGAGCTAATCTAATTCTTGTTCATCCTTATTCCCAGGGGATAGCCCTATAGATTCTAGCTCAAAGCCATGGTCTCTAAACTGTGGCAGTCCCCAAACTGTAGTTTCTTTCCCCAAGTCTTATAAAACTGCTGGCAACTCTGCTCAACTTCTCAGACTCTTTCTGGCTGATGCTTTAGGAATGAGCCACTGTCTTAAGGCAAAAGTAGTGCCAAATGCTAGCCTCCCTTTCTCTCTGGGATCTTGGCTCCTCAAATTCTACCTTACATATCTGGTATCTCCAAAAAGGTTTTTAAAAAGTATTTGTCCAGCTTGTATAATTGTGATTAGAAGTTTAGTTGGTGTCTTAGTCCATTTTCTGCTGTTGCAACACAATAATTTATGAAGAATTTTATAGGGGTAATTTATAAAGAAAAGTTTATTTGGCTTATGGTTCTGGAGGCTGGTAAGCCCAAGAGCATGGTGCTGGCCTCTGGTGAGGAGCAGCTTGTGGTAGAAGGCATCATGAGGCAAGTGAGCACACGAGACAGGAAAAGAGGGACCAACCCTCATGATAATGAACTCATTCTGTGGTAATGGCATTAATCCATTCATGAGGGCAGAGCTCTCATGACCCAATTGCCTCCCCAAAGCCCCACCTCTTAACTCTACCAAAACGGCAACCAAGTTACCAACACTCAAACTTCTGGAGGCACATGCAAACAGTAGCAGTTGGAAACAAAAAATAGCTTATCATCCCTAGAAATAGAACCTGTTACTATCCCTATAAATTATGAACGATGTGTCCTGGTTTGTACAGGACACCCCCAGGAGGCTGGAATGATTGTTACCACTCTCTTTCTTTCTCAGGTATCTAGTAGGATAAGTGATATGATCCCTGCCATTGAGCCATGTTGCTCACTGGGGCTAGAGACTTGACTAGGCATTCGAACAGGACCCATGGTAGAGGAGTGGGGTGACACTGCTTGGTACATGACATGCTGGCTCTTCTCAGAGTCACTTCTCTGCCTCCCCTCTTTTTCAAAAATGTTCAGTAGAAAGAAACTACTTCCTCATACCTAACAAATGGCTCTAGAGTTAATTGCAGGAATATTTTCATTTTCAGCATATTCTGATCTGAAGGATCAGGAAGGTGTACCTTTGGTTTATCTCAGTACCTGTGGTCATAGTCCCAAGATTCTACCATGCAGTAGATAAGTCCCATAGCCTCTTCTCTCTATCTTGGATTTAGAATCTATCTAGAATTTTTTTTTTTTAGTTATAGTAGGAACGTTAAAGTTTCATACAGCAAAAAGCGTGATTGTGGCTGGACTTAGCCAAAACTTGCCTGCTTTTGCCATTGACTAAAGGAAAACCCACAGTTGTGCACGTGTACACAAATGCCTCTTGTGTATCGGGCCCATGGGATGTGGCTAACTTGGGTGTAAATGTGGAGAAGACTGTTCACCTTAAGCTTTCTGATACACTGGAGAAAATCCAGAATCCAGGTCTTCAAGGGAAAGCACTATATTAAGGTGAATGCAAACAATCCCACTGCCTCTTGTATTAGGTTTGAAATTTCAATTGTCACTTTGGCCTTGCTGAGTGTGGCTGAAGCAGGGATGAGATTTTTGTCCTAATTTCCTAACTTATAAGTAGCTGGATGGGGAATTAGACCTTCCTCTCCATTTCTCAGCTTCACTCTATTAATAGTATTTTTATTGCCATAATTGTTTCCAGAGAGAAGCAATCCTGAGGGTCCAGAGACAGTTCATTTACCTCACTGTGAATTTCTCTGTAGGCTCTGGTGACAAGAGGGATCAAGGTGCTGCTCATGACTGCTGATAATGGACTAGAACTGAAAAGAGGCCACTTAAAAGATGGTACGGTTTTGGTTTTGCCCTAGTTCCTCCATTAGTCAGGTCTGAAACAGAACGGGAGGCCCTGTGCTGTGCCGTCCTTCCCTTCTCCGTGGATGAGGCCCAGCTGTCTTTAGGTGAAAGCAGAACTGAGTTAAGGAGCCAGTCAGGTCTTGCTGCCCCACCAGCTCTTACCCCTGGGTGTGCACCATGCAGAACACTTGCTCCATCCCCTCAGCCCCTTGGCAGCCCAGAGCGCGGCCTGGCTGGGACTTGAATAAAGGTCACTCTGTCATTGACACGGGAAGTGGATGCCGTGTCAGAGAAATTGTCCTGTCGTGGACCCAGCCCCAGGAGCTCATGGGGTAAATAATCCCAGGAAATAAAAGCAGTGGAGAAATATAGAATAGGATTACAAAGAGCAACATGGGTTGATACACAGAAAAATGGGAAAAGGTAACATGCAGACAAATGGAGCCAGAGAACAATGCCTTTTGGAATTCTTGAACCCAAGCAATTTTGTCAGGTGCCTTGTCCTCTGCTGTTCCCTCCCCGAGGCTTTTTGGTGACCTGGCCTCATCTTGTAGTGGGAGGGTCAGAATAGTGTTCTGATTTGGAAGTCAGGAGACCTGTAGCCAAGTTTTAGGTCTTAGGTTACTCACCTCTCTGGGCTTGATTTCCTCATGTGTCCTGCATTATTCATCAGCGTGATGTGGTTTATTTTAACTGCCAATCTTCTCTGAGTCGTTCATTGCAAATGCTAAATGAAGGGATGTATTTGAAAGCCCTTTGTATGTTGCATATTTGGATCCAAGTGTAGGATCACGTCTTCATAGCTAGCCACAGCCGTGTCAATGGGAAATGCCTGTGAGGGGCGTGTACAGGACATGTTGAGCCCACTGTCCCTGCTGGTCCCAGGGGTGGGGGTGTCCTCTGCCCTGCCCTATAGTGGTCATAGCAGGGCACGTGCAGAGTTTCTCCTTTCCCTCCCCAGTGCTTGCCACTGTCCACATGAAGAATATCAAGCAAGAAACTTATCAAGAGCTTTCTTCAATTCAGGTAAGGACACTTTAGGACTGGGAGACATTTTGATTCTTGTCCATGCTAGGACCTCTTCACTCATTTGCTGGGGAAATTCTCAGCAGTGATTAGTTCAGTTAAAATTTGGATCTATTGTGCCCTTGAAATACCTCTTCTAAGTGGCTTTAGGTGTGATTAAATCAAATTCACATGCCCACAATATCTTGCCCATAGCCCTCAGCATTAAATAAAGTCCAGAATAATTTGCTTCCAGTGCATTTCTTAGACTTAACTAAGAAAGAGAACAACTTGAGAGAAGCACAATTCTTCGGGCAGATGTTGCGGTGTTAACTGAATATAGGGAGAAAGCAGAGCTTCTGAGTCCCTATTTTGTTTTTGTATTTTCTGTCAAAGAGAATCCTCTCCAAACTGGACAAAGTAGAGCTCACATAGTGAAGGGGGAGCTGACACTTGAACTAGATAAGAAGTTAGAGATTTCAAATTGAGATCAGAATGAGGACTTTTTTTGAGTCCTCATATATACTGGTGATCAGACAGACATGCTCCTTGTCCTTGCAGAGGCTGCATCTAGATTTGCTTGCTGTCCATGGGGGCTCTGTTGCTGCCTTTGTCCTGATCGATATTCTCCTGAGCAGAGAGAGAAGGGAGAGAAATTGTGTTTATCAAGGGTCCAGACGAGAGAATGCTGAAAGGAGTGGGGTCCTCTGCATCTTAGTAGGCTGAAATCAACATGGAGTAATTGTACAACCCCTGCATTAAAATTAAAAACCAAATGACAGCAGCAAAGTTAAAGGGCCAAAATGTAAAAAGGGAGAGGGCTATCTTGATTGCACTTTACACCAAAGGGGTTTTGGAAGTCAGTTGACTGCATGCTCCACCTAAACCAAGTCTGTGACATCAACTGCCAATAGCTTTGAAAACTTGAGTTTCATTGATAGAAATGACGTTATCATATCTCTCCATACTGGCAAGAACAAATTTGAGACATTTGTTTTTTGTTCTTTTCTGCTCAGGGCATGATGTCTTACAAGGTATTTTAACAAAGTGGAATACTTCCAGGAAATATGGTCTAGGGCTTATGTAAAGATAACTCAAGGAACTGGAAGTGAGTCTCACATTAAAGATAAGACTCATTTGGTAAACATCTTCAAAATTTTAGAGTATTTGCACATAAAAGGGAAATTCTTTGTAGTACTAGAGAGCAGAATTAGTTTCAATGGGTAAAAATTGAGAAAACAAATATTGTCTCATTATAAGGATATAATTTTTAACAATCTGAATTCTCCACAAATAGAATGGACTGGCTTGTGTAGCAATGAATTCCTTATCACACAAAGATGAAGGTTGGTGTCTACAGAGTGCCTATAGGTGTTCCAGTATTTATAGATGACAACGCCTATATAAAGTGAGAAGTGATACAGCAGAAAAGCTCAAATAAAAAGTCATTCCTAATGTATGAATCTATGAGTCTTAGTCCATTTGGGTTGCTATAACAAAATACCATAAACTGAGTGGCTTATAAAGAACAGAAATTTATTTCTCACAGTTCTGGAGGCTGGGAGATCTAAGATCAAGGCAGATTCAGTGTCGGTTAGGGCCTGCTTTCTGGTTCATAGATGGTGTCTTCTATTAATAGCTGCTCCCTCACATTGTAGAAGGGGCCCGGCAGCTCTCCTGGGTCTCTTTTTACAAGGGCACTAATCTCACTCATGAGGGTTCCACGTGCATGACCTAAACACCTCCCAAAGGCTGCGCCTCCTAATACCATCATTTTGAGGGTGAGGATTTCAACATATAAATTTTGGAAGGACGCAGACATTCAGACCATAGTTCTATGGTTTGGGGATTCTATGAGATTGAGAGGAGCTTGAGCCACATGGCCACAGTTTAATTAGCCTTAAAGGATTCAGAACATTATTTTTGGAATTCAATAGAGTTTTAAAAAATTTAAATATTGATGTAAAGATTCCCAGGAAGGACTATAGATAAAGTCAGAGCACATGAATTTGTGGTCGATCAAGTTGGCAGTGTTATAGGACTTTCTTTGAAGCATTTGGAAGCTTTGGCATGAACATGGCTGCTACAGGGGGTTCATTGGAAGGGCCCCAGAGTTGGAGGTTGTGACAGTAATGAGAGCAGAAATTCAAAGGACTGATTAACTTTATAGTTTGAAAAGGAGCAGAATTGAAAGAGCCAATGACAGAGTTCAGCCTGAACAGACAGGCTAGCAGGTCCCAGTGATGAAGGAATGAGAGGTGACACAGTGATGGCAAGGTCAAGAATGGGAGCTGGAGCATGTGTGGCAATTCTGGGCTTGGAGAATTCTTGCTTATGATATTCAACTTTTTTGGTACTCATTTGTTGAGCAGTTTTAGTGCTTCCTCTGTGTTAGGCACTTCCTTACTAGACTTCTACCCTGGTCATTCAAGGGTATGAAAAGATTCTGTTTCTAGAAAGTTCTAGAAAGGGCAATGTTGAAATGGCAGTTGATTTTACCAAAGCTTGGGCAAGAAGACCAGTGAAACCACAAGAGGAATAATGAGATCAGGAAAATACTGTGAGAATGGCAGAGTAGAACTCAGAGTTAGTGAGTGGTGAGGGGATGCTCTGAGTTGCCAAGGGTGGGGGTGTGATAACCAGAATTTACAGTTCCTTTCCAAACAATTCAAGCTTCTAAATTGTAATAAGCTTTTCTAAATTTCCACTTGATTTTTCTCAGGGTCGTAGCCCCATAATGATGATGGTATATACAGCGAGCTCTTTTGACACGTGGGGTGCTCTCCGCAACCGTCTGGATCCACATGGTGGGTGTTCTTTAATTCCTTTCTCAGGAGAACACAGGCCACAGATGGCACTGACTCATTGTTTCTGCTGATTAGTATGCTTGAGATATAGGATCCAAGGCTCCTACATCTTATAGCTCTGCAAATATCAGTGTGATTAAGTAGATTCCTCATAGACATCTGTGCAGGTAAAGTGACAGCGTAAAATGAGCACTGAGATCATTGTAATTGAAACTTAAATTTCATCAGTTTCCCCTCTAATTATATTTTGTGGAGGCTATTAAAGTAAATAGAATGATTTGTTCTGACAGGCAGGGACATTCGATGAAAATGTGTTGGGTAGAAATAGAATGTTATCTGGTCTCAGATGATCTGACCCCAATTCTGCAGTCCTCCCTGGTGAATTGTAGTGATCTTTAAAATGGAGTATGAAGGTGAATGTTCCTGGTGCCACAATTTCAAATCAGTCACTGTTAAAAGTGCTCAGTGCTTCAGAAGAAACACTAAGATGGATATATATTTACCTAAGACAAAGAGGCACAAGCAAATGTTTGATACATGCCATTTGTGTGCTGGAAAAAAAATCTCTCAAAAATGTGAAACCCAGAGGAGAAAGTAATGAATGACTTTCTCAGGAGAAAGTAATGAATGGATTATGAAAATGTTCCTGGGAATAACTTCACCAATCCTTCTCAGTCAATTCTGGCTAACCCAACACATTTTCTGGGCATGAGATATTGGTTGATTGTGAATATTTTAGGTCTAGTTGATTTGAAAATCCACAAAGGGCTATACATTCTCACACTCTCTTCCATCTCCCCCTTTCTTCCTACCTATATGCAGTGCTAATGAGGGACGTGCGTGAAATGTTCAAGCTTAGGTTCTCCCTCAACTTCTATATGTTCCATGGTGGCACCAACTTTGGCTTCATGGGCGGAGCTGCATCTTTGAACACTTATCTCCCTATGGTCACCAGCTATGGCAAGTACATTTCCCCCAAATAGTCTCCAGCCAAGGTTACCCCACCGTTTGAGACTGGAGCATCCTAGGATAGACCTCTGAGGATAATCTCTGAAACTGTTCATCTCTTTTGCCCTTGACATATGCTAGGGATTGAGGATTTGATATTTGTTCCTCTTGACAATACTAGAATTTTTTCACCACTAGAATCTAGGCTTTCTGGGACTTTGCAAGCAAAGACGTTGGTAGTTTCATGTTGTCTATCCCCTGCACAGACCCTTGTTCTTAGAAGTTTCCTGCAGAAGCAGTTACTTTGGATCTTCTGATAGCTCCAGGGTATCAATTGATGTGTCTTCCCCAATCTACAAGTCTGTTAAAGACCAAGTGGGAAGTCAAGTGTGAAAGAAAGAAAGGGGTTCAGCTGGAAATTGAATGGGAAGGATAAACCACTGGATTAGAGAGCCTTGGGCTCTCAGCCAGAGCTTCTTAGACACCCACGGACTGGTGCTATTTACCTCCTGTTGAAAGCCCTGGAAAGCTTTCTAGTCTCCTAGTTTGGATTAGCTGTGAAGTGGCATTTTTTTTTCTGCTGCCAAGTTTTTCTCCCAAAGCTTTTGTATTAAGGATCCTTTTGCTCAGTACCAAGCTCTCATCTCTTTGTGGGGAAAGAAGCTGAGGCTTTCCTGGGAAAAATGACACATTTCTCTGTATTTTTCAGACTATGGGGCACTGCTGACAGAGGATGGAGAATACACACCTGAGTATATCACATTCCAAGAATATTTTAGCTCTGTTTTAGGTACCAAGCATCAGCTTCAATCCAACTGATAGCTCAGCCTTCTCAAGTGGTCTCTGGCCTGTGAAGAGGAGCGTGAGGAGATGGGTGGAGATTCTTTTGAGAGATACCCAGTTTGCTCCAGTTTATTTTATCATTAAGCACTGAGGATTCAAACATGCACAAGATACAGGGGTTGCTCTCTAGTACCCAACACTAGGGCCGTGTTGCTTTGTGTCGGGTGTACATCAGAATTTTCTGTGGAACTTCTAGAAACCAGAGTTTCCAGGCCCTTCCCAGAGCTCTTAGATGAGTATGTTCTGGTTGGAATGGAAAATGAGGAGTATAATCTGTGCATATGTATTTTCCCATTGGGCTTTAGGAGATTCTGCTGAGGAGCCAGGGTTGAGAACTCCTTGGCCTGCAGTTGGGACTGATGTGCCTTGTTTTCCAGGGCAGCAGCGTACCTACCTCAGAGCTTAGGGATGTGAGAGGAATCTCAATGACTCCCTGCCTTATGACTCTTCCCGGAACTGGGGAGTGGTGCCCTGTGACTGGGCCCTTCATTCTTCCTGGCTTTGAGATAGCAGGGTACCCTTGAATGGGGGAGGGAGAGGATCCTGGCATGGCCCAACCACCTGTTTTTCATTGCAGAAGTTCCCATGTCTCTCCAACCAGACCATAAACAGAAGACTGTATATAAGACAGTGACGCTGCTACACTTCGTGTCCCTGTGGGAAATCCTGCCCTACCTGGACATGGTGAGCATTTCCTGGGCATAGACACATGGGATAGTCCTTGGAGAAAAGAGAGAGGAGAGAAAGGCTTAGCCCCAAGAACAGAGATTAAGTCATTGGGGAACAGAAACAACCTTCAGCAGTTCTCATTTCTGTAATTTTACAATTCAAAATAAGAATTCAGAAATTTGAATTTGGAGAAATAGTATAAACATTGCAAGATACTAGGAAGATTCCCTTTCATAACCTAGCTGGGAAGAGACTCCTTGCCTTCCAAAGATGGTTAGAATGAAGGTACATTGGATGTAGGGCAGTGATAGTCAAATTTTTGTTTTAGTTGCAGGACTCTTCAAACTTACTGCAAAGCTCACTATATAAAACATAAATACAAAACATAAACTAAGTCAGGGGTGGTAGTTCTGTAGCTCTGTCCTTCCTCCTCCCTAAGGGCCAGCCATCCCTTCTCTAGGACAGTCCATGTGCCACTTCTAATTTGACCCTACGGTTCAGAGAAACACAGTTTAAAATCGCTGGCCGAGGAAAAAAACTACATACTTATTCATATAGCACTTACTGAATATTAGTGTTTGGGGAACTGTATTATCAAGACATTGTTTGAGGCAATTTCCTGTCTAGTGAGTAAGAAAAGCAAGGGAAGTAGAGAGGTGGTGGGTGCAGGTCTCATGGCAGCAGAGTGAAGGTGGCGCAGCGCAGTGGAGGGGAAGGCGGTGCAGCGAGCAGGGTCTCTGGGGGCAGACTGCCTGGGGTTGGATCTGTGCACCAATATTACCAGCTGTGAGTCACTTAACCTCACTCCACCTAAGTTTCCTCATCTGCAAAATCAGGCTAATAATTGCAGGTGCCTCATAGGATCGTAAATGGATTAAACCGTTAATAGAGATACAGTCAAATGCTGGACGTCACAGGATCCGAGGTGACTTTTCAGTTGAAGTGATTGTGAGACCTGGAGGATTAATGGGAGCAGGGGGAAGACAGCAGGGAGGAGGGAGAGGGAAATGAGCGAGGGGAACAGCAGACCCAGTGCCCAGCGGCAAGGCAGGGCGGGAACTGCATCTGGGGCCCTGCAGCTAGAATCAGAGTGGAAGGTCCTCCAGGGAGAGTGGTGGGGAGGAGGCCAGGCACCCACTGGAGGGCCTTTATAATTGTGTTTTTAACTTTTTCCTGGGGAATTTTAAAAGGTGGAGTGAATAGTGGTGAGCCCCTAGGGGCTCCACACCCCTCTTCAGCTTTATCAATACAAGGCTAACCCTGTTCCATTTCTACCCAACTCTGCCCTCCTACCTTTTACACAATTATTTTTAAGCTGACCTCGGACATCAAATAATTTTAGTGGTAAATGGTTCAATATGATCTCAAAAGAGAAGGGCTTTTTAAAAAACATGTAACTATAAAATCATTATCATCCTTAATAATGGTAATATAATAATAGTTCCTTAAAATCAGAGATTTGCTGGGAAATGTTTAGCAACTGGCTTTCTGGAAGAAAAAAATCTGATTAGTAGTATTTGCCAGTTTCTGTGGTGTAAATCCTCCCACCGTGGCTACTTTCAAGCTGCTAACATGATGACATTGCACACAGAGTTGGGAAGCTGTGTCCATGGCTGGTTCTTATTAACTAGTGCAAGCTGGGCCTAGCACATCACTGCTTAAAATCATAAAATAGCCAGTGTTGAAACTTCTCGCTTATCATATACCCTTTTTTGTAGCATTGATTTGTTAATGTCAGGACCCAAATGAGATCCATCACCCATTGCATTCAATTGATATATCTCTTAAGTTTCTTTTAACCTAAGGATTTTTTTCCTTCTTTTTATTCCATTTATTTGTTGGAAACCCTATATTATTTATACTCTGGAATTCTCTGCATTGTGGGTTTGGTTTTGCTGATTAGATCCCTGCTATGTCAGGTGACATGTCTCTGTAGTCCCTGTATTTTCTGTAAATCAATAATTAGCTCTAGATGTTTGTGGGATTAAAGGTAGGTTTTTATTGATTTGTGTGCAAGTATACTTCACAGGTGGTGGTGGTGTACTTTCTATGCCTCACATACCAGGTACGTGATGGCTGGTTGTTTCTGTTCTCTTAATTGATCAGTGGGTTGAGGTGTTGTGAGTTGTCCTATTCATTTTCAACCTTCCCATCGGCCTTTTACTTCATGGTTTCAGCAGCCATTGGCAATTATCACCTAGACCCAGTATTTCATTAAAGCCTTTGTGGAAACGGTATCATTCTAGTTCTATGATTCCTTCCGCGCTCATTCACTTGAATTCTTCTATATAGAACTTTCCTTCATCAACTATCTTATTGCCCTAAAGTAAGGACAGTTTGTATGGAAAAGTCAGGACAAAAATTCAACTATTTTCTTTCATCAGATTAATGAATTTATTTGCACATTAAAATGTCTCTATCCCACTGCAGTCTTGTTTAGATGCTCAAGTTGTCCCCTCTGAGGCCAGCGGGAGCCCCTTCAATCTGGCTCCTGTGTCCCTTCAACATGACCCCCACAGACTTTGGTATCTTCTTTGTTTTTTGGTCCTCCAGGATGTTTCTGGCTGGGTGGCTTCACAGACCTGGATTCATCTGTTTCTCCAAGGGACTCTGAAGGGTCATGTGTTTATGCTAAGAAATGTGGATGCTTCCCCGAAAGTTATGGGAAGTCATTTTAAAGCAGAGCCAGGAATCAGCGGGGCAGCTGTGCGTTTCAGAAGGATTTCTTTGGTAGCACTGTGGGGGACAGATTTAAGTGGGGTCTTGCTAGAGCACTGAAACCGAATAGCAGTCTCCTGAACTTGAATTAGATAGTAGGAATGAAGAAGGAGGATTCGTGGAACACATATTTAGAGTTGGACCCGACAGAAAGTGATGACTGGTTGACGCAGGATGTTGAGGAAAAGGGAGAAAAGGAGGGAGAGGACATTGCCTGAGCTTTCTACCTTTTTGCCTGGATGGATGGTGTTGCTCTTCTTGAAGGAAAAAGAGTGGGATGGGAATTGTTGTGGTCAGCGCGGTATGGGTGATGCTGCATTGGAAACCTCTGTGGCCCTCCAGAGGGTGGGGCCCAGCAGACATGAGGGTAAACCGACACGGGGTGCTTTAGGGTCATGCTAGATGGGCAGATGTGTGAATAATCACAGCCAGTGAGACCATGGGCTGGGGTGATTTCTCTTAGGTAGTATAAACAAGGAAAAGAAAAGGCCATGGATGGGCAGAACCTGGCAGCCTGGGCTGGGATTCCTGTGCTCAGGAGTCCAGTCCAGGCTCCACCGTGAGTTGATGAGCCAGGCCCACAAATCACGCCCTTTACTTGACCTCAGCTTTTCTATCTGAAAAATGGAAACACCTCACTGACTGGCACACACAGAGAAATCTCAGGTTGGTTTGGAAAACAAAAAGGGCAATTTGCATGCCATGCTTAAGGATGATCACTGCATATTCCTTTTTGGTGGAAAAAGGAATAAGGCTCTTGGGGCCACTCTTTTGGAGTGGTGGGCTTTGGGTGGGGTTTGGGGTTCTTCTGTCCAGCCTCAACCTTCAGCCTGGTTTTTGCTCCTGTCTCTGCCATAGCCAATCAAGTCTGCCAAGCCAGTCTCCATGGAGATGCTGTCTGTGAACCAGGGGAGTGGTCAGTCCTATGGGTACACGCTTTATGAGACTTACATCTCCAAAGGAGGCATCCTCTCCTCAAGGGGTCACGTTCAGGATCGCGCTGAGGTAGGAGGTGACGAGCATGTCTCAGTGGCATTTGTCTGCAGTCATAGCCCAACTATGCTGTTGAGGGGACTGTCTAAACGATAGTCAAAACTTTTTGACCTTCGAAACATTATTACTGTCTCCTAACATCTGTCCCTTCAGTGAAATCTTTTGTTCATGTGCTACTGCTACACTTTGCCTAAGGTATGTGAACTCTAGGGGAGCTGAGGGTGCTTTTTAAGGAGACCTGGGAAGAGCATAAATAGTCCCTATACTTATTGCATATCAATCCCTAACATTTACATGGCATATTACGGTTGGCTCTTCTCATCTTTTTTTTGAGGCAGAGTCACAGTCTGTTGCCCACAGTGCTGTGGCATCATCATAGCTCACTGCAACCTCAAACTCCTGGGCTCAAGTGATCCTCCTGTCTCAGCCTCCTGTTGCTGAGATTACAGGCGCACCCTACCACACCTGGCTCATTTTTTCTATTTTTAGTAGAGATGGGGTCTCGCTCTTGCTCAGGCTGGTCTGCAACTCCTGAGCTCAAGTGATCCTCCCACCTTTGCCTCCCAGAGTGCTAGGATTACAGGCGCAAGCCACTACAGCCCGGCCTCATTTAACTCTTAAATTACCTGAGATATGTATTGCAAATGAGGAATCCTCAGAGGAGTTAAATGACTTTCAACGTTCAGCTGGAGTGTCGCAGAGCCAGCTAACGGCTTCCCCATCCCACCCACGGCAGGAGCTGTTTCCTCCACCTGCTGGTGGAGTCTTCTTGCTCTTCAGACTCCGTATCATCTTTCTCCAGGGCTTCAAGGACTCCTTTTCTCATGACTCCAGCCCTCCTTCCTCTCCTTAGTTGCAGACCCGTATGTTTTGCTGTGTCTGGACATTCCTCCTCACGTGGTGTTTGTTCCACAGCTCTCCAGCTCCTGCTGGCGTGAGCTTCCTAAGGAAACCTCGGAGCGGTTGGTGGCCTCACAGCCTCCCGAGCTAGAAATGCTGCTCCCGTGCACGCCTCACCCTTTCTTCACTCCTTAATCCCACGTGGCCCCTGCGTGCACGGTGCAGCATTTGCTTAGTTGTTCTTTTAAAACTCATGCTGTTGTCACCTCAGTCTCATCCTGGTGTGTCGCTTCCGCTGTTATTAGACCCTCACAATTCTGTTTCAGACTATGCACTGTCATCCTCTGTGCTCCTCTCTTCCCTGCTGAAGGCCCCCCTCATAGTGCCATTGGAGTTTCTTCCCCAGGTAAAAGCCTCATCACGCCACTTCTCTTGTACCCCCTACCGGTGATGTCCCTAGCCACCTGTCCGCCAGTCCATGGGGTGGCTTGGCTTCTGCAGTGGATAGGACTTACCATTTCTTCTGCAGTGCTTCCCAGTGGGCTGTCCCCAGCTCCATGGTAGCAGAGGTGTTGTGCTCTGATTGTTGCTTTGTGTAACTCTCCATCTCTGTTTCTCAGTGGTCAGGGTTGTATTTTAACGCAGGTGAACCCTGTCCAGTGAGATACTGGGTCATACAGCAAGTGTTCAGTAAATGATTACAGAATATATCAGCCTGTGATTAGACTCTGGTAAGCTTCCACCATGAATTCTGTATAATAATATTTATATGTTTTTCATAATTGTGGATTTTACTTGTTATAGTTTGTAAGTCATTTTATTTGAAAGATTGTGATCTAAGCTAAATATTCTAAGAAGCAAATTATTTATCCTTATCTGGTCTTGATGGCTAGAGTGGAGTCTTCTGGGTGGCTTAATCTAGGGCTGAGGCAACACTGTAGGTAATGGAAAAGAAACAAGTTCATGTTCAGATCATCCCTAAAACCAGGCAGGGTGGTGGCAGCAGCAGATTGTTATTCCAAATGACAATCTGGGGATCCCCAGCAGAATGGGATCTACTGCAGAGGGGAACCCGTGGCCCCCGCGCCCCCCTCCACCCCCGCACCTTCCCTCACATCATTTGTTTCATGGTATCTATTTGCTGTCTATTTTTCCTTTTTCCGTATTCTCTGCAGGCCTTTTTAATTTCCCTCTCCTTGCCCTAGAGTGGAGCTGGGGTCCAGGTCTCATGTCGGAGCACCCTTCTTAAGACTTTGCCTCATGGGGTGCATCCCTGGCTACTTTAAGTACAGTCTGTTTTTGTGAATGTGTGGTCAGCAGGTGGAATTTGGGGAGACAAAGAGTTCCTTGCTCCCCTCGATCTGCCCTTGTCCTGGCTTTTCCAAGGTCTGTCTCCTCCCTTTCCTGATGAAGACCTAACGTTGCTCTCTTCTTTCTTTGGCAGGTGTTTCTCAATGGGCAGCATGTGGGAGTCCTGGATCACTCCACCGATCATCTGAATATTACGAGAAATGTATTTACTCCAGTGTTAATGGACAGATAGTTGTCGTGCTTGCTGGGCTCTGCCCTGGGGTGTGCCCGTGGCGGGGCCCGTGATAGCCCCTCTCTCCTCCCTGCCCTTGGGATTGCTCCTGGCAGAGGAGCCCAGCAGGGACGAGGGAGAGTTGTGTGTGTCTCCGAGGTACAGGTACATACATTGGCTTTAGGCGAGCACAGCTTTTCCCTCTTGGGTATTTGCTGCTCAAAAAACTCTGCGTTGGTCACCAGCCCCAGTAGACTCTCTGCTAAAATGTATAAGTGACTCTTTCTTTCCCTGAAAGGCCTGGCTCAGGAGGGGGGGGGGCATGAGCAGGAGGTTGGCAGCCTAGGGCTTTGCTTGGTCCGGACCTGGGGGTCCGAAGGCCCTGAGGCCTGCCTGCAGGTCAGTCTTGGCTCCAGGGAGACCTAGACAGTCTGCAGAAGAGTGCCGATCTGTCTTGGACAGGGCTACCAAGACTACCACTCCCTGAGGATCCTGGTGGAGAACCAAGGCCGACTAGCCTATGGGAAGGATATCAACAAGGAGAGGAAAGGTGGGCTCCCGAATGCAGACCCCATCACTCTTACTGCAGGCTGAGGTCAGGGAGGGACAGGCATATGGTTTGGAAGAGAGCAGGGTCTCCAGACCCATATGGAGACTGTGATGACATCTGGACTTGCTGGGAAAGGAGAACAGTGTCCTTTCTCCTAAGTTCCCCAAGTGTGTTTTCTCATTACCAAGTCAGAGCCAGTATACTGCCCTTCCTTTTCAGGGAGGGGTTTGAGAATGGCTCCCTCAGGAGAAGGCCCTGGAGAATAAAAACAGTGAGGGTCCCTCCCTAGGGACATTGCTCCTTCCTTCCCTGGAGCCAGTGCCTGTGCTGTCCTTCCCAGCCCCAGTGGTCCTGGCTAGAGTCCCACACGCCTTCCTCCTCCTCCCCTTAGTGCTTTGACACACCTGAGACTTAGACTGCCCTGAGCCCCGTGCTGGCCAGACCTGTCAGGGACTGCGTTGCCTTCTCCACTGTTAATGTGGAGGACACAGGCCCTCTCTGAGAGGTGCGCACTCAGACAGAAAGGTCTATGTGGGACTTTGCAGAAACCTTTCCAGCCAGTGAGGCCAGAAAAGCCACCTCCTTCAGGGAGAGCCCTGGCCACAGCCCTGTACATTGCTGCACCTTCCTGCCTCCTTCACTCACCTTTTCTGTCTCTCCTGCAGGTTTAACTGGGGACATCTATCTGGACAATTCTCCACTAAGAAAATTTACAATCTACAGCCTGGACATGAACATAAAATTCATACAAAGGTTGGTGCCTGACCTTTAATTCCAGGTGATGGATCAAAAATGGTGAACATTTAGCAAGGGAAGGGATGCAGAGATTATCCAGACGAACCCCTCAGTTACTGAGGGGAGGGGAGCACCAGGCTCCAGGGAAGAGGCTCACCTCCAAGGTCACAGATGACACATTAGAGAGAAAGGTGTGACCATCCTCCTGGTCCTTGACTCTCTCTCAGGACAATTCCCAAGATCTGGAAACCGGTCTCATACCAAGTTCAGGGGCCTGCCTTCTTCCTCGGTTTCCTGAAAGTTGGGGAGCCTAAAGACACCTTCATAAAACTGGAGGTTAGTGCCATTTCTTTCCTGTCTATGTCCCCACGACCTTCCATCTGCAAAGGACCTGTAGAAGAAAGGCTCTTTGGTGCGTGAGCTCTGCCTTGCGTGAGGGAATGCCAGGGCCCTCAGCCACTCTACAGCCATCCAGGTGGCTGCCCGATCCACTGCTACCTGGGTGGTGTGGGAGTACTGTGGGGGCGGCTGGGGGCGCCACTGCATGGGGAATGTTGCCCAGTAGTGCCCAGACATCACCCATCATGGAGCCTGTGGTGGGGATGTTATAGGTAGGAAGCCAGCACACAGTTGCTGCCACTCCTGAAATTCTACAACGCTAGCGATGTTTTGGGCCCAGCATGTTTTGATGAACAGTTGATGGTGAATGGACATGGGAGGTGTGGTGGGAAGCAGAGCCCTCCCCCGAGACCTGCCCACTGAGCCAGCCATAGGCCGGTGGCTGCAGCGCAAAACTCTCAGGGCCTCCCCCCAGGCTTTGGTTGGTCATCCATCCTGTCTGGGCATATTTGTGATTTGGTGTCTCGTGTGTGAGGGGTATGTGTATGTGTGTGGTGTCTTCTCCTCGTGGGTCTTTACTTCTAGAACTCAGGTCTTGAGTCCTC
Organism: Lepilemur ruficaudatus; assembly: GCA_963574885.1. Classification (NCBI taxonomy): domain Eukaryota; kingdom Metazoa; phylum Chordata; class Mammalia; order Primates; family Lepilemuridae; genus Lepilemur; species Lepilemur ruficaudatus. The sequence continues at coordinate 22,489 of CAUYRT010054058.1, forward strand.
CGTTCCACTCTTTTTCAGGGCTGGACAAAAGGGGTCGTCTTCATCAATGGACAAAATCTAGGACGCTACTGGAATTTAGGTCCCCAGGAGACCCTTTACCTTCCAGGACCATGGCTTCATTCTGGAGAAAATGAGGTGAACCCTGCCCATGGTACCCCACACCTCCCCATCCACTTCCATGGACTCTGCCTGGACTCAGAGGCAGAACTTGAATCTCATGGCCACCCCACCTTCTTCTTGACAGATCGTCCTGTTTGAGGAACTGCAAGGTGGCCTAGCGATCCAGTTCGTAAAATGGCCTTTTCTAGGTATGGCATTCTGAAGGGTCATTTGCAGCATCTGGGACAATACTTTTGGCTCTTTCTAGCTGATATAGAGATGAAGGCAGGGTATGCACCATCTCCCAGGACCCTGCCTGGCGTGATAGATAAACTTTCTCTTCAGCTGCCCATTTTAAGTTGACCTGACTAAACTCCTCTAACAGCCTAAACCAAACTCCCTCGACCTCCCTCCAGACATTTCCATGATATTTTAGGATCTCTTTTTCACTGTATACTGATCCCAACACCCTCCACTTCTTGCAGTTTCTGAAATGCATCAAGCTTCCCATTGCCCTTTCTCCTGCTGCCATGTTGGATAACTCCAAAGCATTTGTCCTATACCATCCCTGGGTGGCCACAGCCAGAGAATGCATGGACCAGTTACATTGGGCCCAAGTGCTGCAGACCTCCTGTGCCTTCCTAGTGATGCCTATTGCCTGCAGCCCCACCCACCCCGGCTCCTTTTGTTGCAAGCAGCATTCAGACATCATTTTGGAGAGTGGCCATCCCTACTTCCCTCCCTCCCTCCTGTAGAATCTTTGTGGACCTAATAACCAAGCTGCTACTTCTCTGCCCTCCCTTAATGGGCATGTGATCCGTAATAAGCCAGTCATACTTTCTTCTCCAGGATACTGAGTCTTGTGAGGTGTGGAAATGGGAAATGGGCTGAGCTGAGTCATTTCAACAGTGGTGCCGTGAGTAGCTGTCAGTCCTGACACTCAGCTCATGGGAACTGCCCTGGCTTCTCCATCTGTGCCAAGCCCTGCTGGGGTCTGCCATCCACCCCTAACCTGCCCTTACCTTCCTCTTGTGGCTTCAGTTGGCTAACCTGTCTCTGATGTTTACAACAAGATAAACCTACCCAATGCACAGCTTTGCAATATTGCTGTGGTAAAAGCTGTTTGACCTCCAAATCAAATGTTGAAAAAAATGAGAAGATGCTCAGCATATTTGGCCTCACAAGTGTAAATCTGAAGCAAAAGTGATCTTCCCAAGAAATCAAATAAAATATAAAAGTTAATGCAGGAAATGTCAGGAAGCTCATATATACTTTGTGTTTTCAGTGTTTAAAAAAAGTGTTTTCCTTTTACTTTTCAGTGGTCTTTCCATTCCATTGGGTTTCCATACTCAGGGGAAAGCCCTGCTTCTTTGAGACTCATGGCAGCTGGCTCTGCCTTTCCTTGTCATTGTTGGCACCTGCTTCACAGCCCTGTTGATCTCCTGTCCTGCTGCCATCCTCCTGCCGATGGCCCCAAGCCTTCTGAGCCATACAGAGGGCAGAGAGAGCCATTTGAGCCCCTGGGGTGATCCACTTGGCGGCACAACATAGGCAGGCAGAGGGAAGACCTCTGGAGTTTTATTCTTTCAAGCCACTACAGGTTCCAGTTTGGTATGGAAGAGTGCCTTACCATAGAGGCATCTGGCATTGCATTGGGGACTGCAAAAGGGAGCCCAAGCCAAGACCAAAAGGAATCCAGCCAGACCTCAGAAGCTCGGTGAGCTCCCATGGGAGCTGGGGTGAGGCCATTGCACAGGGGCTGCCAGACACCGGTTGGCCCAGAGAGTCAAGATCATGAGTACACCCCTTGCATGCTGCACCTGTAAATGCCAGGGGCCAGCATTGCTCACATGGACAAGGTCCTCCACAGTCCAAGCAGGTCATAGGGCAAGAGCTGTCTACTCAGGGTCTCCTTCATTGCCCTACCCCAACACTGTGTCTCAGCTGAAGCCCACAGAGGAGGAAGCAGTACAGATGGCAGCTCAGCTCTATTTGTCCATCTCTTCCTTCTCTTTCCCCCGTCACCCAGAGCCCAGAAGTGTTCCCATATCATAGCCTTGTCCTTCCATAAACCTTAGTGTGCAGCACAGTCACCTGGAGGGCTTGTTCAAACATGGACTGCTGGGCCCTGTCCCTGGGATTGTTGATTCGGTGTGTCTGGGGCCCCAGGATTTGCATTTCTGGTAAGGTCCCAGGTCACGTTCCTATTGCTGGTCTGGGGATCCCACTTTGAGAATCTTTATCATAAAGCAGGATCTCAACTTCAGCACTCTTGGTCCCTGGGATAGATAATTCTTTGTGGTGGGGGCTGACCTGTGCATTGCAGGATGTTTAGCAATATCCTTTGGTCTCTACTCCCTAGGGGTGAGCACCACCCCATCCCCAACCGTGATAACCAAAAATGTCTGCCGGCATTGCCAGATGTCCTCTGGGGATCACAGTCCCGCGGGGTAAGAATCACTTCCATGGAGCATACCTGATTCTCCCAGTCAGAAATGGTACTTTTCCTACCATCCAGGAAAGCACTAGGAGTTGGGGCCTCATGGGTCAACCCTTAATAAATAAAGGACAAAGATGAAGGAATTTGGAAAATATTCTCTCAAGACAATAGTCAATCTGTGACCCCATTTTTCTTCTGCACAATCCTAGTGCTGAATAACAAACAGCTTGTTACTTCTTTATTTCTCTTTGTTCTACTTTTGAAACAAATTCTGATATTCCCACAGATAAATGGATTCCTTGGGTAAATTGGGATAAAAGTCATGTGTGTGGGGAGGCTGAAGGTAAAATCATCACATTGCACATTTACAAATATTTCTCCCTTTATACCTGTAAACAAGCATGGGGTGGGGGGTGCTGCAGTCCTGTCTGTAAAAGAGACAGCTTGTCTGCTGCCAGGCCTGCTTTCCCTCTTCATGACCTCTCAGGGCCCCAGCAATATGGACTGTCAAATCTGCTCATCTGATAGCACTGTTAAGGGGGATATAATGGTGGTGGTGGTGGTGGTGGTGATGGTGGTGTTTTTTTCCCTGATAACCTGAGGTTCACGCCATGGTGGAATGCCAGATCAATTGTAGAAGCTACAATTTCTCTCCCTGAGTTGGAGTATGAACATTCATCTATATGAATTTATTATTTATTTACTTAGTTTTAGAAACAAGGTCTCGCTCTGTCACCCAGGCGGGAGTATAGTGGCTTGATCATACCTCACTGTAACCGCAAACTCATGGGCTCAGGTGATCCTCCCACCTCTGCCTCCTAGTAGCTAGGATTTCAGGTACATGCCAGGTACACCCAGCCAACTTTTTTAGAAAAAATTTTGCAGAGGATCTTTCTATGTTGCCCAGGCTGCTCTCTAACTCCTGGCCTCAAGTTATCCTCCTGCCTTGGCCTCCCGAAGTGCAGGCGTTACAGGTGTGAGCCACTACGCCCAGCCTCATCTATTTGAGTTTAGATTCTACATTTTAACAAACCTTAAAAAAACTACTTGTAAAATATTGGTGTAGTATAAAAGAAGAATATCCATCATAATTATCTAGAAAGGTCATTAAGGTACTCCTTTTTCCAGTTACGTGTTTGTGTGAGGCTAGATCTTCACGTATGTCAATCAAAACAATGGAAACACGCTTCCCCCTGGGGTTACCTCTTGGCTTACTCCCTCACCTCCTTCCAGTCTCTGCTCAAGTCACATCCTAGAACAATGCTGAACAGTTGTATTAAAATACATTGGTCTAATTTTGCATGGATCTTTTACTCAAATCATGATTTTGTAACATCATGCATTAGGTCACTGAATTATGCAGATCTTCAAAATTTCATTATCCAATATGAAAATATTCAGTCATCGATATCACCACCAATCTCACTGAGAAAGAATTTAAGATTTGAGAAGCTATCAAGCTACTAGATAGTGGGCACAAATTTTCCAAAATACTAAGTTTTAACTGAAAGCCTGAGTTTTGTCATTGACAACAAGTGTAGTCAGTTGTTATACTTGAAGTGACAGGCTCACATAGTTCATTTTTTTCCCTCTTTTTAAATGACAGCTTACTGAAATACAACTCAGGTAACATAAAATTAATCCTCTTAGGGTATAAAGCTCAGTGGCTTTTAGTACATTCACAAAGCTGTGCAACCATCACCACTACCTAACCTTAGACAATTTTCATCACCCCAGAAAGAAACCCCAACACATTAGCACTGACTCCCCATTTCCCCCTCCCCCAGCCACTGGCAACCACTAATCTACTTTCTGTCTCTATGGATTTGCCTATTCTGGACTTGCAACTGGCTCCATAAGCAAGAAAATATTTTCTAAAATAGTTTTTGTTACAATAGACAAAACAAAAATAGTTTCTTAAAAACTATGTTTAAAATAGTTTTTCTTATGTTTCAAGTTTCCAGACCAGTAGATTTGCTGACCAGAACTTTGTAACTTTCTGTTGCACTGATGCATTCCTTTTTGAGTTGCTTTCCCAGAAACGTGGAACCTCCTTGCAGTCATGAGATAACTACAAAGGCTTACAGCACCTGTTTGTCTGGAGAAGATGAGATAAGTGACACCCTAGCACAGACTGTGCTCAAGGACCCACTGAGCAGCCTACTCCCCACATCCCACCTGCACACAAGGCTGAAAGAATGGCCAGTATTAACCTTTAGCTCATTATACTGCTAAAATCTCTACCCTGGGAGGGACTTACCTACCATTTTTGATCATGAGATGTATGTATTTGCATGATTTCTCACTGTGCTTGTTTTCCTTGCACTCTGCCCCAAAGATGTAATAATGTATTACTTAATGCATTATTCATTTCACCTCCAGAAAAACCCCTAATGCCATTTGTCAGGGAGGTGGATTTGAAGCAGTCCATTCCTCCCACCTCCAGGTTGATGTGTCCTCCACAATAAATCCTTTCTTCTTTGACAATCCTCATTGTCTCGTTAATTGGCTTTCTGTGTGGCAAGCAACAGAGAGAACCTCCCCTGCGGGTTCATTAACAGACTGTTCTCCCATCCAAGTACTAACCAGGCCCAGCCCTGCTTAGCTTCCGAGATCAGACGAGATCGGGCGCGTTCAGGGTGGTATGGACGTAGACAACATTCTTTTCTTATACATAGAATCATACAATATGTGGTCTTTTGTGACTGGTTTCTTTCACTTAGCACGTTTTAAAGGTTCATCCATGTTGTAGTATGTGCCAGTATTTCATTCATTGTTTTTGGCTGAATAATATTCCTTTGTATGGATATAGTACATTTTGTTTATCCTTTCATTAGTTGATGGACATTTGGGTTGTTTCCACTTTCTGGCTATTATGAATAATGCTGCTATGAACACTTGTGTGCAAGTTTTTGTGTGGATATATGTTTTCACTTCTCTTGGGTAAATACCTAGGAGTAGAATTGCTGGATCATATGGTAACTCTGTGTTTAACATATCAAGGAGATGCCAAGCTGCCTTCCCAATTAGGTGTAGCATTTTACAATCCTACCAGGAATATATGAGGTATCTGGTATCTCCATAGCCTCACCAACACTGTTAGCTGTCATCTTGATTTTAACCAACCTAGTGGTAGTGAAATGGTATCTCATTGTGGTTTTGCTTTGTACTTCCCTGATGACTAATACTGTTGAGCATCTTTCCTGTGCCAATAGGCCATTTGTTTGCCATCTTTGGAGAAACAGATTTTCAAATACTTTGTCCATTTTAAAATTTGGGTTGTCTTTTTCTTGCTGAATTATGAGTTTATATACTCTAGATCCAAGTCCCTTATCAAGTATGTGATTTGTAAATATTTCCTTCCATTCTGTTGGGTTTCTTTTTACTTTCTTGATAGTTCCATCTGAAGTACCAAAGTTTTAAATGTTTATGAAGTCCAGTTTATTATTTTTCTTTTATTGCTTGTGTTTGGCATCACATATAATAAGCTATTGCCTAACCTAAGATCACAAAATATTTACTCCCGTGTTTTCTTCTAAGAGCTTCATAGTTTTTAGATTTTATATACATAGGTATAGGATACATTTTGAGTTAATTTTTTAGGTCCAACTTTATTCTTTTGAAAGTAGATATCTGTTTATCTTAGCCCTGTTTGTTGAAATGACTATTCTCTTGCCTATGTGTTGTCTTGGCACCCTTGTGAAAAATTAATGAACCATAAATGTATGTATTTATCTGTAGATTCTCAGTTCTGTTCCATTCATTTTTATATGGGTCTTAAGGCCAGTACCACACTATCTTGGTTACTGTAGCTTTGTAATGAGCTTTGAAATTGGAAATGTGAATCCTCTGAATTTGTTCTTCTTTTCCAAAACTGGTTTGGCTATTCTGATGGACATAGAGACTTTAGTCTAAAGTTCTTCAAGTGATTCTATTTTGCAGCTAAGTTTGAGAACCACTGCTTCTAGGTGCCTCAAATAGCTTGGATTAAAATAGTTTGTTAGTTGTCTTTTAAATCTTTTATCTGCCAATTACGCCACTTTGTATGCTACTTTTCAACATTTTTATCTTCTCCTTTTCCTTGTGTTATTGAATTAGCTATAATGACAACAAAATTGTTGCCCATTCAATGATCTCTTCCCTTTTTCCTTGCTAACAGAACTATGATTTTGTTGGGTGGCAATGTGCTCAGCTCCAAATGATGAATTGTGATTGGTTTAATCCAATTTAGTAATCATATTACCCTTTGGCAGTTATGGGTTGGTAGGTAAGCCAGTGACCTGGTTCTGGAAAAACCTTGTAAGGGTTTCTGGGGAAGATTTTCCTCACTGCCCCTGCCCTCTGTCTTCCTGCTGGAGATACTGTCACATAGGACTGATGCATGAAGCCATCATGTGACCACCAAGGAGCTGCCGAGGATGGCTGAGCAGAAAGATACAGAGCTCATGTGCATTGACTCTTCTGTCATAGAATTCCAGATTCTTGTTTATGTGAGATAAGTACCGTATAAGCTACTGTTACTTGAGTATTATGTTACTTGCAACCAAAATCATACTAATTGATAGAAACAGAATTTTCAGAATTTGGTTAAGTACTGCAATGTGGCCCATTCTAGAGATGGTCAATTTTGAATTGCATCAAATAATTTGTTACTAATAAGGAAATATCCTACATATGTAAATGATATAGTAAAACAGTTTCACATCTAGCAATTTTACTTGCGTGTATCTGCATATGCCTTCTTATATCAGAAGGGAAAAGAGTAGCACTCCAGGGAACATCAGGGCATAACCTTCTTTTTTCCATGCTGTCAATATAGCCAGCCTCTGTCGGGTCCATGGCGATGTAACAGACATGAGGACATCATCTGTCTAGTATGGTTTGGTAGCAAAAAGCAGGGAATGATGCTTTAGACCATTGTATTTTAAGGCAGGAATTTCAAATCCTCAGCTCTTTGTGGGTTAAACTCACCAGAAGTGAAATGGTAGAGGAAGAGGCCCAGACATCTGTTCCTGGCTGCATCATCCACTTTTATTGTTCTTAGGAAAATAAATTTATACATCCCATTGCCTATTTGACAACTCCACTCAGATGCCTGCCTCATTTCTCCAACTTGTCACTCCCCCTGTCTTCACTAGCTTGCCAATTGCTGGCACACGTTGGATTGCTTCCTTTCCTGTGTGTCCAAGTCCCAGCCAGCACATGACCGTTTGCTTTTGGCCTCTAAAACCCTTTACGTCCACTCACTTACCAGCCTTCCCTGCCCTCACCCCAGCCCCAGCCTCTGTTCTCTCCAGACTGAAGCATAACCATAGACCCCAAAGTTTTCTTATTTTCATTCCTTATTTCTCTTTTCTCTCCTTTCTGCAGCTAGAGTGAACTTTTAGACATAGAACTCTGATCAAGCCACGCCATCTTTTGAGACTTGTCAATGGCTTCCTGTTGTATGTCAGATAAAATCCCCACTCCTTCCCTCTGGCCTTCTCGGCTTCCTGTCCCATCCTCCAGTGCACTCAGCACACTTGGCACTCGTACCATGGGCCATGGGACTGGCCCCCCTCCCTGGAACGCTCCCTGCTGGGCTGTGGAGGCTGCCCTCCTGTTACATCTCATTCCTGGCCAACTTGTCTTTTGTCCACCCACGCTACCCATTATCACACAACCCTGTTTATTCCCAGGCAATTTTTCTGTATCTGTTGTCTTTCTCTCACCTCTCTGTAAGCTCCAGGAGAGGAAGGACCTTATCTGTCCCTTCTTGCTGTTCTTGTTCATCACCATGCCTCAGTTTTTACTCACTATTCCTGGCACACAGTGGGTGCTGGACAAATATTTGTGGAATGCTTTAATGAAGTATTCCTTCTTAAGGACCAGTGTTGCAAAGAATGCCCCCTCATTGCCTTGAACTGCCCTGTCTAAAAGAGACTCTATTCATTTATTTCACTGGCCTGTACTTGTATTAATAGTATTGTACAGGCAGCTCCCTTTTCTTTGACCTCTGATTACCTATTCAGAGAAATGTCACTTGATGAATGTCAGCCATTAGGTCAGGATGAAGGAGCCCTTTAAGGCCCAGGGTGTCCTGGAGGAGAGGTGGGGACCATGTGGGGCAATGAGTCTGTCTTAGCCTGCTCAGACCAGTTTTGTATCATCATCCTGATGCTGCGTCTTTAATTCTTGAGTAGCGTTTGTTCCAGGTTTGCAAGCTCTTATGACACATTTAAGTAACTCTGTGCTCAGGGTTCTTAAAGCAAAACATACACATTTCTATTTTAAGACCCAGATAACAAAAACTCATGCATGAAAACTGAACTATTAAAAAAAAAGTTCTCTCCTTTTCTAAGTTTCTCATGTTGTGTCTTGGGCAGCAATAGGAAACATCAGACATGAATTACATACTTACTATGGTCTATAAACAGTTCACCATTTATTTTGGAATTGTAACTACCCTATACTCCTTAATATTTTGTTTTTCACACTTCTATGTGGAATCATTATCACAACATCTTTTGTGTGTGCATTAAGCTTTGAAATGAAAACTCTAATCTCCATGCATCTTGCTCTTTTCTCATTAAAAAAATATTTAGATATAGAAAAAGTGGCAGTTCCTGACTTCTGGTTCCTGACAAGATACTGCGTTAACAGGTGCCAAGCCCTCCCACAGATGCACAGAGACAGTGACCAGATGTGTGTAGCTCCGTGATGACCACATTAGCTGATCTGGCGTGTGAAGGAAACTGCAGCCTAGGGACAGAAAGAGTGGTGATGTTGAAAAAAAGGATGAGGGTGGAGAGTGTCTAAACAATGGGGGCCCTATCTTCTGAGTGTTTATTTTCACAACAGGGCTTTAAATCTAGCACCTTACACCAGCAGTGGTTGTCATTTGAAGACCCAGAGTTGGCACTGAGTCCAGAGATGCTCTTTAGATGGAGTTTGTTGATCTGCAGGTGACCTGCACCTGTCTGACAGCCTTCTCTTGCCCTAGGTCTCACTGGAGGCTGTTGGCTGCATGAGTCTGTCAGCAATTAGCACACTTGCAGTGCAAATCCTTTTGTGACACCCAGATGTCTTAGTGAATGTGGTAAATATGAATCTTTTTGAACAGTGCCTGGCACTACAGTGAACACTATGTAAGTATTTGCATTATTGCTATGCATTTTCATAAGTGCCAGGGGGAATCTTACTTTCTTATTGGACTATATAAATTTTAGAATAACTTTGACAAGTGCCCCAACTTCTTGGGATTGTGATTGGAATTACATTAAAGTACACATTAATTAAACTTTTTTTTACAATGTTGAGCCTTCATATTCATAAATATGGTATATCTCTTTCCATTTTTTAATGTTGTATTTTATGCATTTCAATTGAAATACTTGTTTTTTTCTTGATAGTTTTGCACATTTTCATTAGGCTTATTCCCAGAAAGCTTATACGTTTATCATGAACAGTAGCCATTTACTAGTCCATGTCATGACTGATGCTTGATGGTGTGTAGGCTATTAGTTTTTGTATGTCAACCTGTTGGGAAATAGGCTAAGAGACATGAGAAGTTTCAGGGGTTTTTCAGGTCTTTGCCTTTAAGGAATCTGTGGACATGTTAGTTCACAGAATAGAAGCTGCTTCCAAGGGGGTCATTGTTAGAGGACATTTACAAAGCAACGTTACTTCTTTGCTGCTGGCCATCACCTTGAAAGCTTTTTTGCAAAGCAGAAGTTTGGTTTGGGCCCTTGGCAGAGAAGCTGATTAAAATGCCTACCCAGTAGACAATGTGCAGCTGGAACTATCCTACACTTTAAGGCTATTCCTGCTTCACTCCTGTATCTGTGTTTAGAAGAAGTAGATTAGAGAGTACGCAGACTCAGTGTTCTTATTTTATACATTTTATCTTTAATTTGTATGCTCAGCTAAATCTGTTTCTAACTTAGGCCTTACCATGCTTATCTTAGAAAAATTGTGTAACCATCTATTCTTGTAGACAGAATTAGGTAAGGTTCCCCTGGAAACCTCAAAAAATGAACTGTACATGTAATTCTCTAACAAAAGACAACTATTTGCTGTACCAATAAATACTGATGTGGGACTTCACTTGGGGGTTTCAGCCTGTGGGAATGCTGATGACCCCCTAACTCCCCCATCATTTAAACTGCACTTTGTCTCTGTCTCAATCATTTCTTCATCTATAATATCATTTCTTTATTTCCTATTATTTCCAAATCCCTTGTGACGATCCTGCCTTGGGACCTGTTTTGCTGGGAGAGTAGCTAACTCCTGGCAACCTTGGATCTAGTAACTTACAAATTTCTAATAGATTTTCAATAGACTCTCTTGAGTTTTGTACAATGTTTTCTACAATGACAACTTTTTATCATGTGTTTCAATCATTTCCCCCCATTTTTTGTTGTTGTTGGCTTATTGTTTAGGATCTCCAATATAATGATGAAGAGTAGTGATACTGAAAATCCTATGTTTATCCAGAATTTAATGTGACTATCAATTGTCACCATTGAGTAAGATATTAGATAGAGGATTTGGTAGATAATATTGATTGCCTACCTGGTGAGAGGTAAGTCTGATGACCTAGAGGCTTATCTCCTCCCCCTCCTGGTGGCTGAGCACAGAGCTGGCTTAGCAGATCTTTGGTAGCACACCTGAACTGACTAAGACTTGGTGGACTCCTGAGGTTCCCCTTTCTAACAAGGCTGCTTCCTGGACTAGGGAGCTCTCCCTTTGTCATAGCCACGTAGAAGTGCTTTGCCTCTCTACGTGGGGGTCCTAAAAATATGTAGAGTATTATAGGAGTAGGGCTCAGCCACAGGAGCATTGCCCTGGCACACACAGTCTATGTCTGGATGTCTTAGTCCATTTGTGTTGCTATAAAGGACCACTTGAAGCTGGGTAATTTATAAAGAAAAGAGGTTTATTTGGCTCACAGTTCTGCAGGTGTACAAGAAACGTGGCATCAGCATTTGCTTTTGGTGAGGGCCTCGGGCTGCTTCAATCATGGCAAAAGGCAAAGGGGAGCTGGTGTGTGCAGATCACATGGTAAGATAGGAAGCAAGAGGGAGAGGAGGAGGAGGTGCCAGGCTATTTTCAACAACCAGTTCTCATGGGAACTAGGTGAGAACTCACTCATTCCCTAGAGAATGGCACCAAGCCATTCATGAGGAATCTGCTTCCGTGACAAAACACCTTCTACCAGGTGCCACCTTCAACACTGGGATCAAATTTCAACATGAGACTTCGTGGGGCCAAACAAGCCCTATCCAAACCATAGCACCAGCCTACTCTGTGAGAAGATAAGAGCTGGGGAGGTATGAGTGCATCCTACAGCCTCTATTTTATCTGCATTGGGCCACTAGCCATGTGTGTAGGGGACGTGGGGCCTCATTCTGCAGGGCACATGGCTGACACGGAGAGGTGCGAGCCAATTGTTTACAGAGCCCAGGTTCTCATCCACAGCTGTGCTCCCAACCCATGCCCTACCTCCCTTCCAAAAAAACGCCTGTGCTGGTGAACAGTTTATTGACGGAAAGTAGCCTGAAGCTTTCAATTGGTTTATGCACATTTTTGGCTAGCATCTGGGGTAAGGATTATTAGACCCATTTTACAGATGAGGCTGCAGGTGCCTGGCAAACTGATATTTCCCTGGGTCGTGAAGTCAGCAGGCCCCACAGTTCTTATTCATACTCCAAACCTGGGCTCCCCCAGCTTCACGCTGTGAAGGAGCCATCAGTGTGTTTGGTAAATAACAATTATTGAGCATGTCTTACCTATCTTTTGAAGAACTGTTAGTATTCTTTTTTCAGATTAAGAAACTGAGCTTCTCCATCCAAACTTCTAGGCCAAAAAAAAAAAAAAAATGAAAGAAAGAAAAAGAAAAAGAAACTGAGCTTCAGAGAAATCAAGTGTCCAGGATCACAGAGCTGGGCACCTACTCCTCAATGTGTCTAGGTGTACATTTCTTTTTATTTATCCTGCTTAGAACTCATTGGACTTATTGGTGTCTTTTAT